>JAJOZX010008480.1:32500-40000 GCA_023014485.1 Bathynomus jamesi
TGGTGGAAATGTTGAAATTAAAAGTAGCTTAGCGTTAAAAAGGAACGCGTATTTTAAATTTAAAGAAACAAATAATTTGCCCGATGAAAATGTTTAGAAGCCATTGAGAAAGCGAAGCAAAACACTTATTAGAAAAAGTAAACGCGACTATCAACTATATTTAGTGAACCAAATTAAATCGAATCCGAAGCAATTCTATCATTATGTTAGGAATAAAAAAGTAGCTTCGCGGACTATTATACGGTAAAATAACGAACAAATTTACGATGACTTACGAATGACGAAAGTTTTAAATGAATTCTTCTCTTCCGTCTTCCCTAACAAAAATACGAACAACATTCCCGTTCCCGTAATCATGCTCAATGATGATCGGTTAAAGCTTCACGTTAATGAAACTTGAAGTACTCTCGGCCACAGGTAAAATTAATCCTAATAAAACTCCAAGTCCAGATAAGCTTTACCCTAAGGTACTTAAAGAAGTGAACTGCGCAATGGTCTCTCCTCTCACATATATAATTATTAATAATAATAATAATAATAATAAATCGTTACAGTCCGGAGAAGTTTCATTCGATTGGAAACCTGCAAACATTACACCAATATTTAAAAAAGGGGACAAATCGCTTCTGGGAAATTATCGTCTCATCAGTCTGACTTCAGTAGTTGGTAAGCTTATGGAGACGATCGTGCGGGACAAAATAGTTAATCACTTAGAAATTAATAAATTAATAAAATATTTTTAATGCGGCTTTCGACGTAATCGTTCTTGTCTTACTAATTTGCTCGATTTCTTTAATGATATTGTAAATATATATATTGTGGAGAGTAAAACAGTCGATATTATATATTTCAATTTTCAAAAGGTGTTTGATAAAGCGCCACGTAAGAGATTATAAGCTAAACTTTATTCTCACGGAAGTGATGGTAGTGTTTTCGAGTGGATTGAAGATTGGCTTAGTGGACGTAAACAAAGAGAGCTCATTAATGGTAAAGCGTCTAACTGGAAAAGTGTAACTAGTGGCGTGCCTCAGAGATCAGTTCTGGGACCAGTTCTTTTTATTATCTATATTATCGACTTGGGAATTAATAGTATAATTTCAAAATTTGCGGATGATACCAAACTAGAGGTACGAACAAAATCAGCGGCAGAACGTTTGCGGATTCAAAAGATACCAATAAATTACCGGAGTGGGCAGAAATTTGGCAAATAAACTTTAATATAGATAGATTTAAAACGTTATATATCGGTAGAGACAATGTTAAAGAAAAGTATTTTATGTGTAACAAGACACTAACGAGTGTTACGGAAGAGAAAGACTCGGGTATTATTGTTGCCGACACTCTTAAACAGAGTAAGCAATGTATCGAAGCGGTTAGAAAAGCAAATAGAATCTTAAGATTTATTGGTAGATCATTCGAATTTAAGTCAGAGAAAACAATGTTAACATTATATAATTCCTTAGTATGCCTCCATCCGGAATACTGCGTTCAGTTCTGGTCCCCATATTTACGACAGGACATAGACAGAATGGAGAGTGCAAGCGACGGGCTACTGAGATGATTCCCAGACTTAAAAACAAATCATACGTTGCCCGTTTAGAAACATTAAACTTATTCTCACTCGTAAGAAGGCGAATTCGAGATGATTTAATCCAGATGTTTAAAATGATTAAAAATTTCGATAATGTCGACGCCGAAACATATTTCTCCTTCAGAAATACAGATAGAACTCGCGGTAATAGTCTCAAATTACTGGGTAAACATTTTAATTCTAATGAAGCTAAACATTTTTTCTTCAATCGTATTGTTAATTTGTGGAATAGATTGCCAGCCACCGTATTTCAAAGTAATTCGATCGAATCCTTTAAAAAGAGACTAGATGCTTATCTTGCCTTAAACCTACAGTTGGAAGTATTTGTTAGAACGTAGAAGTAGGCCTATTGTAGAATTTTCACTCTGATTCCCTCCTCTTTATTTTAAAATTTTCACTTTATCTTTAAATTTCTTTCCTTTCTTTCAACCTCTCTTCTTTGCTTTGCATTAAAGCTTTCATTTGTCTTTAAATTTTCTTACATCTTTTAACCTTCCTCCCTAAACAGACAGCCTCGTAGGTAGGGCATGGTTTTGAGTAATCAGTTAATCAATGTTTCGAATTTAATCATTAATTAATCAAAAAATATTTTTAGAAAATGATGGGAAATGATTAATTTTCCTCATAATTTCAGCATCATTTTACCTTAAATTTTGTAATGTATCATTTGAATTTGGCACCTTTTTGCGTGTATAAACTATGTGATCCGACCATGCCTGATTTCTTGAACTAAAGCAAACTAAATGTTTGAGCAAAATGTTTTCTTCGATCTTATCTCACGCAACAGAAACAATAAAGCTCTTTCTTACTCTTTTCAAACGTATTTAATTTTTAATAATTTTTAATCAGTTAATCATTGATTACTTAGAAAATTTCATCATTCAGCACTTTTTCCTAAAAATGATTAATTAACCATGCCCTACTCGTGGGGACCAGCCGGTCTGTTGTTGTTTGGTGTCCTTTGTATTCCTTTGTATAATCACTGGGGAACAAATTTTAACTTTTTTTTTGTTTCTTGGACGTGAACAGGTCGGTCTTATAGGATTTTTTCCGCTGATTCCGAATATAGCCGTAGAATTTCTCTATCACCCAAGGTTACTGAGAAATTTGTATTTTAATATTTATTCAAAAAGTGTATAGAAGTTAGTAAAAATACTTCATAAAAATTATATTAGTGGCAGATTGGCATTTAAAATATTCTTCTTAAAACTTCTTTGTCACTGATTTTCTCTTGTAGTTTTCATTAGGAGCTTCTCGCATCAATGTCCAGCAGTAATCAGCTAACATTGCCGGATCCCACCTCCCTTGGTAGCGTTTCTCCATAGTAGCTATATCTTGGTGGAACCTTCTCCATGCTCATCGCTTACGTCGCCGAGGTTTCAGGGAAGAAATCTAAATGGGAGTGCAAGAAATGGATTTTTAGTGACATATTACATCCCAATAACCTATATGCTTCAATCATGTCCTGCACTATTTTTTCATAGTTAGAGGCTTTGATGTTCCCTAGAAAATTTGTGACAACATTCTTCATGGCCTCCCATGCCACTTTTTTTTTTCCTCTCAAGGCATCATCAAACTTTTGATCTTCATGAGCTCTCTGATTTGGGGACCAACAAAGATCCCTTCTTTTATCTTTGCATCACTAAGTCGTGAAAACTTTTTCTTCAAATATTTGAATGCCTCATCTTCCTTGTTCATTGCTTTGACAAAATTTTTCATGATGCCAAGTTTGATGTGAAGTGGCGGTAAGTATATTTTCTTGGGGTCAACTAAGGGTTCATGAGACACATTCTTCAGTCCTGGGATACATTTTTGACGAAGTGGCCAATCCTTTACAAAATAATGCGAATCTCTGGCTCTGCTGTCCCATTCACAAAGGAAGCAGCAGAACTTCGTATAACCGAGCTGCATTCCCAGAAGAAGCGCGACGACTTTTAAATTCCCACATATATACCAACGAAACTGGTCATAATTAATCTGCTGAAGGATGAGTTTCATATTTTCGTAAGATTCCTTCATGTGGACAGCGTGCCCTACAGGAATGGAAGGGTATTTATTTCCATTGTGAAGTAGTACAACCTTGAGGCTTAGCTTCGAAGAGTCAATAAATAAACGCCAATCTTCAGATTTGTGCTCATGACCGAGAGCTAACAGCAGTCCATTTACATTATTACAGTAGCATAAACCACCTGACGAGGAGAAATACTGCATCAGATCTTTTTGGCGAGTGCGGAACGCCGATATGCTTGTATCTTTTGCCAGCAAATTCCATTCACGTAACCTGGAGCCCAATAATTCAGCTTTCTTTTTCGGAAGGTCCAAATCTCTCACGAGATCATTCAGCATAACCTGCGTTATCATACGTGGTTTATTTGATTCAGGTTGCTGAAAGTCTGTATCTTTAGTGTCATCAATTTCATCCAGTGTCCATGACTTTGGGGGAGTTGGAATTGGGTTATCATCGTCATGTAGTACTGGTCTCATGGCAGATGCAAGATTTGGGTATTGAATTTTATGTTTATTTTTGGCAGAGAATCCTGAAACGTTAGTCATACAAAATAGCAATCCGTTAGGTGATCCTTGGGCTCTCTCAAAATCATTGGTATGGCAAATGGCATAGATTTGCGGGTACCTTTATCCAACCCCTAAGAGTGACGGCACAGGAAATGCATGAGATATGAGGTGCCCAGGATTTGTCTTGGTCGCCTACCTTACATCCAAAATAAAGTTCGTAAGCCTTCTTCACGAGTGGGGTCATCGTCTTCCTCTGTGCCATTATGGTCAGTTCTCCACATACGTAGCAAAATGTATCTGTGGGATTAATACAGTTTCGATTCATGCTGGCGGGAAATTATTGAAATCACGGAAAACTTTTTGGAATGAGAACCAGTTTTTTCTACTATGAAAAATTTTAAATTTGAGCAAAACTTGAAAAAAATTCTTCTTTTTATTAAAAATCTGTTTGTTTAAATAGCTATATTTTTTAATGCAAAAAATACTATTAAATATAGTTAACCTGGAAAAAAAGAAAGTAAAATTAAATTAGTACACTTAATTTTAACTAATATTTTGGGAAAACTGAGTAAATGGAAATATTATTTTCTCGAAAACTATGGGTGATAGAAAAATTCTGAAACCATATTCGGAATCAGCATCAAAAGTTCTATAAGAAACACCAAATAGTTTTCAAGAAACAAAAATGTTGTTCCCTAGTGATAATCCAAGAAGCACCTCTATACGAAACAAATAGTTATTTAAAGTTAATAAATAACATTAATAAAATTGTTTTCAATGCTGAATTTCAATTTATTTTATCGAATTTCCTATGCCAGAAGTCAAGGTAAAGGGCGAGACCCCAACTCCCTCATAGAAGAAGGAGAGAGCTGAGATCAAAGTCAAGAACGATCACATCGTAGTACAATTACGCGTTTTAATTATTTACATTTCTTTTTTTCATACTTTATTATCACTCTTAATACTTATTTACACTTATTTCTGAATTCTATAATCGGGTAGACGAATAGTGTGACCAGCCATCGAAACTTAGAACGAATAAATCGAAGGAGTTGGGAAATAACGACAATTTATCTCTATTTTCTGATTTTTATTTTAATTGAAACTAGTGATTTATATTTCAAATAATTGCATTCTTACATATGTTAATTTCGTACAATTTTAATCAGTTTATTAAACTAAAAAACATTATCGACCTTTCTCATTGAACATCGTTATATTTCTTATTAAAAACACGATATACAACAACATTTTGTTGTTCATTTTTAATTTTGAAAAGATTGTGTAGTGTGTATGATGCATGCGTGTGTAGTGAGGCAAAGGGAGAAGCGTGTGTTTGAGAGTATGCTGAACTGCTCACAGGGTAGATGAAACGCTGAAAAAGTTCAGCTAAGGAGGACAGTGACGGGAGAAACGGGAGTTCCAGCATTTCCCGTCTCCTGCCTTTAAGTGTGACTACTTTTTTTAAATTTTATTTGACGTCATCAACGTTGATTAGATACTGGTACAAGTGCTTCAGAACTAACATTAAATTCAACACTGATTTCATGGAATGGACATCGACAAAAGTTCTGGTTTATCAGTGTAATTTTAATTCTTTATTTTCTGGCTTCAATTTCGGCTCACCTTTGCTTCGTGAATGTTGTCATAACGTTTCAAGCAGTTTCTCCAATTCTGTAGTCACGTAGTAACACTCATCAATATTCTTGAAAGTTGTTCTCATCAAAGTAATTGTTCCATCAATGTCATTTATATATATATATATATATATATGTATGTGTGTGTGTCTGTGGAGTGGACGTCTTCAAAAGAATTAGATACTGGGTTCAGGACAATCCCAGATGAGCTGGGTGCACCTGCCTATGTAAGATGTATAACTCTAAAAAAACAATCTCCCTTACTTTAAGCCAGGTCAAGAGGTGGGGTCACCAGCCTGACTTCTGCAGGGAGAGACCGACGCACGGTACCACTAACAAAATATATATATTTTTTCCTTATTTTCGCGTCTAAACCGTAGTAATGACTAGCTTTTACCTCCTAATAAGTGCGTGTGTGTGGGTGTATGAAAGATTTTATCCCGCAGTGTAATGTCTGGTAAAATCTCAAATTAGGTCAAATAAAGCAAACAGTAATTACAGACTTAAATTAGGGCAATCCGTCAAGTCGACTTTTTCTGTCTGTGGTTTGTAAAGATTCCATCGCAGGACCCAGTTTCAGAAAACCTGTGTAGCATAGTGCGATGACCTCGCACGAAGAGAGAGAGAGAGAGAGAGAGAGGAGGGAAGGTGTATATACATTATACAGTATAGACACGAACGAAATTAAAGGATGAAAGAAAGAAGCAATTCTCTTCTCTCTCTTTCTCTGTCGTATATTCACGTATAACTTTTTATAGACATTTATTCGACGGTGCATCGACATTAGAGGAAACGCAATAAAATCGCTTTAAATTGAAACCATCTCAATGGAGCTCCAAACTACGAACTTATTTCCTATCTGGAAAAAAGGCTGAGACGAAAAAACTAAATTTTGCTTTCGCGTCGAGCCACTTCTCGGTACTCTCTATGGCAGGGTTCCCAAATTGCGTTCCGCGGAACACTTCTCACGGTATACAAGTGTTCCGCGGAACACCAATTTGGGAACCCCTGCTCTATGGATTCCAAAATAAATTTTTAGTTCCTAATTTCCATATATATATATATATATATTATATATTAATATATATATATATATACTGTATATATATATATATATCATTCATTTCCTGTAAATGTAACTGTACTTAAAAACATTATATATATATATATATATATATATATATAGTGTGGAAAAACCCATGGTTATTTAAAAAAATCAAAAACCATCGTTTTAAAAAAAAAACAAAAAAAAAACATGGTTTATTTGTTTTTAATGTTTTTTTTTTTGGTTCGTTAGTGTTTGATTGTAATAAAATTATTTTATCTTTCATATTATTTTATTTAAGCATTATACTAACTTTTACGAGAAAGAAACTACCTTTGTTTACACTCAAAATTATAAAACCAACTTGTTTATTATTTTCTTCTAAATAATAGTGATAATAGCGAACAAAATTCCTTTAACACTATTCAGATTTCAGATATACCTTAATCATATTGTTCATACGAACAAAACATGTCAAATGCGGTGACTAGGAATGTAAATTATTTTGTCAAATACCAAACCAACCCTATTTGGCGCAATGGTAAACTAAATTTCACCTTTTTCTGCGTAATTAATACTTTAAGAGTGTGGTTGGGACACAATCTTTATTGTCAGGATTTCCATTGAAAAATAGTAAAATATCTTAGCTGAACGTACGGACATTTTTTTCTTAGGATGTTGATTGATGACACTGTGACAGACATAATTAAAAA
>JAJOZX010008480.1:42500-52500 GCA_023014485.1 Bathynomus jamesi
GGATGCGGATGAGGATGTTTGATTTCAACATCCGCGGATGCGGATGCGGATGTCTACATTTTCATTATTTTTTAGGATATATTAAAGATTTGTTGTGTTTAACATATATAATAAGTTATTATATAGAGAGCTGTAGCTATAATGTAGTATAATTGATTAATTGTACAATAATTGCTGTACTTTTCTCTGAACATATAAAATAATATGAAGCATCTAACTAATATAGAAATCAATTAGTGAATTCGTCTGCAAATAAATTCGTTATATTTTGTTGAGTTTCAGCCACAATTAGAAACCATAATTGTGTTACCAGGATGCGGGACGTGAACCCAACTCAAATGCACCCCCACCGACCTCTTTCCCCAACCTCCACCTTATAGAAAGAGATCTTTAATTAGCTTGATAACTATTTATATTAAGTTTAAAGTTTTATTAGGCATATTTATAAATGAGTAATTAAAATAAAGTAAACTAAGATGTTCATCGTTTAATGTTCAAACTTAATTATAGGAATGTTATGCTTAAGGAACATTAATTTTTCTGCCTTTTCTGCTGCCAGTCTGTTTCTCTTTTCATCATATATTAATCCAGCACTGCTAAATAATCTCTCGCTTGGTACGTTTGTTGGAGGACAGGCTAAATGTTCCTTGCAAGTTTACTCAAGTATGGATAGATATTCTGCGTATTTTTCCACCAACTAATAGGATTGTCACATGCAGCCAGGCGTTTTTCTTGGTGATAGCTCTCGATCATTTTTACTACATCTTTTGACATCGCGTAGGTCTCGTCATTGCTGCTTGACTCAAGAAACTGAGAGACAGATTCTGTGATAGATTTGCTTGTTGAAGGTGTTGGTTCTGTCACTGAAACTTTTATTCTTTTGGTGGGTGGCGAAGCGACAGATTCAGAGATTGAAGCTCTTCAACTGCTTTGCCAAGTGATGATTTAACTCGTTCTAATGTACTAGGTGAAAATAACTTAGCTTTGTAACGTGGATCTAAGTAGGTTGCAAGAGAGTAACTTCATACAAGAACAGCCTCTCGTCTTGTCGCTTGCATCACTTTTGCACACAATGAACTAGTTCTATTAATATAGTAGAATTTGATAATTTCCGCTTATTAATGACATTTTATCTCAACGGTCCACATCCGCACGACATCCGCAGTCCAAAGTGCGGATGCGGATGCGAGAAAATGTGCGGATGTTCCGCGGATGCGGGTGCGGATGCGGATGTGACCTACATCACTAATATATTATATATATATATACAGGGTGAAAGAAAGTGTTTAAGAATTTTATACATACAAATTTGTTAATAATAAGTAAATTCTAATGATATCACTGCAGTGTATGCAATACTTTTCAAAACAACTATACACGGCCAGGAATGACCCTAAGCTAAAACAGGAAGGCCCTAGCCCCTGTCAGCGCCATGTCAGTAAGGATGGAATATAGCAATGAAGAAAAAATGAATCTTGTATCGTGGGCTATTTCTTATAATAACGGTGAAGAAAGTTTGCGTTTATTTCAAGAAAAATATAATAAACCACCACCAAATGCAACCACTCTTCGATACTGGAAGCTCAAATTTTGGAAACAGGGAGTCTGGTAAAAGGTTGTCCAAGAAGCAAGCGGAAGGCCAGTAACGGGGACAGGAGATAACAACAAAGAAATGTCCTCGCCAGTTTTCGAGTCGATCCAACAACTTTAACGAGAAAAGTCGCTGAGGAATTGGGTATTTCCAAATTTTCAGTAGCAAAATACTGAAATCACAAGGATACTACGATTACAAACCCACTTATTCTCAGCCCACATCCGACGATGATTCTGATAGACGGCTGCAGTTTGCTGGAACAATGAGACAAAAGTTCAACAGTGATCCAGATTTCCTTCAAAAGATAAATTTTCAGATGAATGCGTTTTCGGTTTAACGAGTAAGGAAAACAAACACCACGTTCACTACTAGTCGAAAAAAATCTCAAAATACGATTAGGTAAACCCGTTAAAACGGCTACACTAACAGTTTGGGCGTGTGTTATTCAGATCGTTTTCCTTTGACATATCGAGAGATACGATGGATGGAAAGCGCTATTACCAGGTATTGAAAGACACAAAGTTTTGTCACATTTTACTTATGGCGTGGCAGGAATTGTCTTTATCAACATTACTCTGCAGCTGCCCGTGAGATTCTGGATACGAACCTTGAAGGAAGATGGGTTGGGGGGCGACGTCCCATCGAATGGCCAGCCAGATCACCTGATTTAACCCCATGTGATTTCTGGCTTTGGGCTTATTTCCGTGACAAACTGTACACTCCTGGTTTCATCTATCTAAATGTGAATGCGCTTGGCCACAGAATAGATGAACTGAAAAGGATCAGACTCGATATGTTCAGAAGAACAATGAAGAGTTACGGAGAAAATCCACAAAGGTATGACAACGGATGGAGAACTCTTTGAAGATTAAATTACAGTTTAACAAAATATTTGTATGAATAAAATTCTTATAGACTTTTTGTTCGATTTGTTTCATCATTTGAACACTTATCTGTATTAATGTTAACAACTAAATAGTTTTATGTATAAAATACTTAAAGACTTTATATATATATATAATATATATATATATATATATATATATATAATATATAATTATATGATGCAAACCTACAATAAAAAATGAAAAGCAATTGCAAGGTCTTTCGTGTATCCACCAGAACACCTCGACAGGTAATAGGTGTCAAGTCTACTGTTGAATACACAAAGGCCTTGGAGTCGATTTACGTTTTTCCTTGTGGACGTGCATCATTTATTTATGCCACTCGTTTAATTGTGAAATTCATCCCATATATATATAAATATATATATATATATATCAAAGATAACTTTTTCCCATTGAAAAAAGTTATCTTACTTGTACGTTTTCAAAGGCACCTTATATAAATGTTTTTAAATGTAACCATACTGTATATACTGTATATATATTATATACACATCTTTCTGGGTCATACCCTCATTCAGCTTGTCAATACATGAGTGTAATCACGCACCGCACAACTTCACAATCCTTCTCAGACCAGACAATTATTTATTTACAGTAGGAGGACGTTTCTTATCTTTTTCGCTCAAAACTGAATATTGGAGTAAGGAACCAATATATATATATATATATATATATATATGATACACACAGACCGTGCATGGAACAAGGAACTCTTCTGGGATAATTAAATCCACTATAGTCCGAATAAGTAATGGTAAATAACAAATACCATAGTTTTTCTTTTTCATGATGTTAGCCCGACGTGGTTTTTGGCTAAAAATATAATAGTTTACCCCTTTTTCTTTGATGTATTCAATCTGACGTGAAGGCAGCGAGTCTTTTGCTTATATTGAGGTTCTAAATGTAGCAGGGCTAGGCTGCTTTAAACCCTAGATCCATGTCCCAAAGCTGGATCCTGTCTGCTTTGCAGATAACTGGTGAGGGAAGCTATATTTATGGGACCTCTTTGCGAGTGACCCGTTGCCCACGTCGGGCTAACATCATGAAAAAGAAAAACTATGGTATTTGTCATTTACCATTACTTATTCGGACTATAGTGGATTTAATTATCCCAGAAGAGTTCCTTGTTCCATGCACTGTCTGTGTGTATCATAAAAAACTCAGGGGACCATTCTGAATTCATTCCCATATATACCATATGTCCCACAAAAAAGTACACCAACTTTAGATTGTACTAACTCCTCCAAAAATTGAGATATTTTGGATCTGTTTGTTTGATTTAATATTGCAAATTATTCTTTGTTAACGTTCAAAATTTATTCATGTTTAAACGATTTAGTGTTTAAGCATCTGCTTTTAACTGAAGGGTACAACAAAATGGATTGCGCAAAATCAGTCAATGAAAAAAAATGTGTGTGCTATCGATGTAATGAAAAGACAAATACATAATAATGATACTTTAACATAATTTTAATAAGATACAAAGCAGATATTTCTTTATTCCTTATTGCAAAAGTATGCTTAGTTTCGTTTTCTTTCAACATGACCGCCATTCCTATCGATGCAAATCTGGAGTCGAGCTCTCATCTTCCCCATCACTCTTTTGATAAGATCTGGATTGTCTTTTAACAAGTTGATTTCAGCTGTGATGCGAGTCCTCAAATCATCTAAATTGATAGGTTGTAATGCAAATACTCTATTTTTCAAATGACTCATAAAAGTAATCACACGGGGTCAAGTCAGGGCTGAATGCTGAATGTTCTCGTCTGTTCTTGCCGTCTTCGGATGGCCTGAACGTCCTTTGTTCAAATTGAGGACCGTTCCTTCTTCTTTGTATTTCCGAACATTCTTCAAAATTGTATGTTTAGTTGGAGAAGCTCTATCGGGAAATTGCAGTTCGAAGGTATTCTGAACTTGTTTTAAGCTTTTAGTTTGCAGATAAGTTGTGACCATGAGAACGGTTTCAAAGTTATTTATAAATTTAGTAATTCAGATTCTTCATTTATATGTATGACTCGTATCTTAGATACAAAAGTTCGAATTATTTAAAAAAAATATTTGCAATATCCTTCGACGTAAAAAAGTAGCACATTCGTTAAAGCAAGAGGAGCTTTCTGGCTGGGAGAAATGATCATTCGCGCAACCCATTTTGCTGTACCCTTCAGTTAAAAGCAGATGCTTAAACACTAAATCGTTTAAACATGAATAAATTTTAAACGTTAGCAAAGAATAATTTGCTATATTAAATCAAACAAACAGATCCAAAATATCTCAATTTTTGGAGGAGTTAGTACAATCTATAAAGTTGGGTGTACTTTTTTGTGGGACATAAATATATATATATATATAATATATATATATATATATATATATATATATATATATATATATATATGATACACACAGACCGTGCATGGAACAAGGAAATCTTCTGAGAAAATTAAATCCACTATAGTCCGAATAAGTAATGGTAAATGACAAACACTATAGTTTTTCTTTTTCATGATGTTAGCCCGACGTGGGCAACGGGTTACTCGCAAAGAGGCCCCAAAAATATAGTTTCCCTCACCAGCTATCTGCAAAGCATATATATATATATATATACAGGGTGACTCAAAAGTCTCCATACATAGGCAAAATGGTCACTTTATTATGCGATCACTTGTAAGTCACAAAATATGCTCTATGTGGGCACCATTACACTGAATGCACATACGGATGCGTTCCTCCCAGTCATGGCAAACGCGCGTTAACACGTCTGGTGTTATGCGTGCACACGCATCATGAATGGTTTCCTTTAGGTGGTCCGTGTTTTGTATTTTCACCTGGTACACCATGGCCTTCAAGTGCAGCCACAAATAAAAATCAAGGTGGGTGAGGTCTGGGGACTTCGGAGGCCACTCCACGGGACCACGGCGGCCAATCCAGTGACCCGGAAACTGCTGATCCAGCCACTGGCGCACGCAGATACCGTAATGGGGTGGCGCCCCGTCTTGCTGAAAGTACGCTGGAAATCCCCCGTCCTCGTTCAGCATGGACGGCATGACTGTGTCTTGCAGCATGTTTAGATACATTTCGGCATTCAGATTGGTGTCAATGAAAAAAGGGCCAACAATTGTGTTGCCCCATATCCCACACCACACCATCACTTTTCCAGCGTCTTGCGTCTTTCAGGGACTCATCCAGTGCGGGTTGTCATCACTCCAATAACGTACGTTTTGACGATTAACCTCTCCATGAACATAAAAGTTGGCTTCATCTGAAAACAGGATGCCAGCCGAGAACTCCGTGTCTTCGTCCACTTTTGTTCTTGCCCATTCACAGAATTCCAGCCGCCTGTCCGGGTCGTCTTCGCTAAGATAAGTGCAACATTTGCATTTTGTATGGATGCCATCTGTGCTCTTTCAAAATGCGGACGATACTCCTTTGGCTGACACCGCATTCTGCAGACATCCGTCGAGTGCTTTTATGGGGACTCTTTGCGAACGCTGCCAGCACCATGGTCGCTGTGCCTTCATCGGTGGCTGTTCGTGGATAGCCACTTCTCGGTTGGTGTGCAACACTTCCAGTCTTCTTGAACTTCTCAATGAGTTTGGCAACGGTATCGTGTGTGATGTGCGTGCCGGGGGCGTGTCTCCTGTTAAAATCCTCGGCAACCTTGCGACAGCTTCCTGATCCTGCCAGAAGAATGATCTCTATACGCTCTTCTTGGGACAAAGGCATCTCAGCACATCACCTGCAAAAACATAAAAAATAAATAATCATTTATTTATCATGATCATTTTTCCCATGTATGGAGACTTGACTCACCCTGTGTGTATATATATATATATATATGTATAGAAACGACGTAAGTGTAGAGGAGCGTTCTGCACACGAGGAAGAGAAATAACGAACAAATGAAAAATGAGGTGAACCGCCCGGGAATCGAACCCAGGATCTTCCGATTGCCGGTCAGATGCGCTATCCATTACACCACGGGCCTCGATCAGTCATAAGTCGAAATTCTCCTACATAGGGCAGAAACCAATGCCCTGAGAGGGCACCCTCGCAAATCGTGAATATGTACATTTAACTGCAATGACCACGCAGTATATTAATGTATAGAAACGACGTAAGTATAGAGGAGCGTTCTGCACACGAGGAAGAGAAATAACGAACAAATGAAAAATGAGGTGAACCGCCCGGGAATCGAACCCAGGATCTTCCGATTGCCGGTCAGATGCGCTATCCATTACACCACGGGCCTCGATCAGTCATAAGTCGAAATTCTCCTACATAGGGCAGAAACCAATGCATTAATATACTGCGTGGTCATTGCAGTTAAATGTACATATTCACGATTTGCGAGGGTGCCCTCTCAGGGCATTGGTTTCTGCCCTATGTAGGAGAATTTCGACTTATGACTGATCGAGGCCCGTGGTGTAATGGATAGCGCATCTGACCGGCAATCGGAAGATCCTGGGTTCGATTCCCGGGCGGTTCACCTCATTTTTCATTTGTTCGTTATTTCTCTTCCTCGTGTGCAGAACGCTCCTCTATACTTACGTCGTTTCTATACATTAATATACTGCGTGGTCATTGCAGTTAAATGTACATATTCACGATTTGCGAGGGTGCCCTCTCAGGGCATTGGTTTCTGCCCTATGTAAGAGAATTTCGACTTATGACTGATCGAGGCCCGTGGTGTAATGGATAGCGCATCTGACCGGCAATCGGAAGATCCTGGGTTCGATTCCCGGGCGGTTCACCTCATTTTTCATTTGTTCGTTATTTCTCTTCCTCGTGTGCAGAACGCTCCTCTATACTTACGTCGTTTCTATACATTAATATACTGCGTGGTCATTGCAGTTATATATATATATATATATATATATATATATATATATATATATATATATATATAAACCTTTCAGGTGTTCCGTGTGATAATTCTTCATTTCACGGAGGTCAGGCTTATTATCCCTCCTTTTGAGTTGGCCTGGTTTCGCTCCACTTCACATAGCCAAGTACCCCCGGCTCATCTGGTATTGTTCTGATATATATATATTTATTTATTTATTTATACTGAAATAATGGTTATACTTAATGTATTACGATGTTACATATCAGTTTATATACGCATTATTATTTTAAAAAAATGGTGCCACATTATATTTGGTGCCAAAATCGAACTTAAAATTACTAAAATGCCAAACTTCCCCTCTAATATAAGAGAGTGGGTATTTTGAGGAACGGTCACCAATTCAAATCACGAAAGATGTCAAAACCTAACCGTCATTCAGACCCCTCATTCAGTCAGTTATTAATACCCTCACTTTCATACAACGTTATTCCCTTATTCCGGTTTCGCTTGAATTTTGTTATAGGGCAGACCGGTCTAATCCGTAAACTTATCATTAAAAACCGGAAGGAATCCGTTATATTTTGACTTAAACAAGTTTTATTCCCCTTGACTGACCCCCGTACAAGCGAAAATCTGGCCTCACCGTGTACGTGAAGTTTTGACGCGAACGTGATTTGGTCTCGAACCCAAATGAACGATTGAAAATTGGGGATTTTTTTTTTGGGGCGGAAGGGGTGGGGTTAGAAGGAGAGGGGAAAAGGATAAACTCGCTCGTTATTCGTATAAAAATTGTGCGCCTCAACTATGGTGCTCAGTTATTGGTTTGATCGAGTAGTTTTCCCGTTGATTTTATTAAAGACAGTGGAGGGGAGTTACTTTAATTTCAAACTTTTTGGGCCACCCCACATCCTTCAAAAGATTACTTCCCATGTAATGTCATTTCCCTTCCCATCGGCAGTCCACACGTGCGAATTCTCGTGGTGAAGATTCCCAATTTGAGAAAAAGGAGTTTTCTAATTTGTGAAAGGGTAAAAAGAAAGTTGTTCGGAGAGGGGGGGGGGGGAGTATTTTCTATAAAAAATCTAACTAAAATTGAGAAATCCTACAAAGGGAATGGATCAATTTGAGAATTACTCCCTTTGAGACTCTCACTACCAGATTTCTTACTCATGGGCGAGAAATGAAATGAGAATGCCTGAGACAGGGAAGATAACTTGCCTACCCCCTGGACATCAAAACCCCGTGTGTTTGTTTGTCGGAACACGCAAACAAATACTTAAAATCACGTGTTACTGTTCATATACCAACGTCCGTACTCCGTAGCTTAGTTGGTAACACCGTTTCTTTTATAAGCGAAATGGAGACACCGAGGTCGGGGGTTCGACTTCCGATGGTGCTGGTAATAATAATCCGAGAGTTATCTCAATGGGCCGCACTATTGGCCTGAGCGCTGTGCCAGTTTCTGGCATTCATCACTGCTGTCCATATATCGGGTCGGCAAAAAAAGAAAAGGGACCTTTTAAATCCTTCATATCTCGGCAAATATGGTTCATAGAACTGTGAAATTTTAGTATGTTTGTACTAGGTAATTTTATGGTTTATATGTTATCTTTTAGCGTTTTAGCTGAGAAACTGGATTTATGGCGAATATTCCAGAAAAATCTTGCTAATCACAGGTTCAAGTTGATAATTAAAGCGATTTTAATTAACGTAAGCCAACTGCAGGAGGTTTGGACAAGCTTCAAGAAAATCGATAAAACAGGAGATATCAAGAGAATACTTGGTAGCGGTATTAAATTTGGCCACCAAACAGTCCTGATTTAAATCCTGTCGATTAAGGCCTTTGGGAAAATTTGTCACAGAGAATTTATCGGGTCAAAGAAATGTCGCTCATTTACGACAGCTTCTTCTGGAAAAATGGGATGAGCTACCACACGAACAAATCAGTAAAGCCATAGATGAGTTCCGTCCTAGACTGAAAAAGGTTGTAGAAGTTCGTGGTAAACATATCGAGCAGTTTTTTAACATCAAGGTAGCACCATATGTGAGTACTTTGTAACTTTTTATCCGTACATACAATGTGGTAGTGTGGTAGTAGTGTAGTGTAAATGGAGAATTTCCAGTGGCATAAAGAAATGTTCAATAAATCCGTAATTTTCATTAGTTTTCTTTGAAATCCGCTCACCGTATAGGAAATTTACTTAGTTGTGGGGTGTGAAAAAAAATTGAAATCTGACCAAAACTTTTACAGCCAAAGTTCGGGGTCTCCCTTTTTTTTTTTTTTGCCGATCCGACATGTTAATTTATGTTAAAGTTTGGGTACATTATTGCGCAAGACAACAAAAGATTCGGGAGAGTTAGTTAAAGAAAAAAAAGGGTTGCCATGGAAACACTAGTTCATTGTAATTAAACCATAAACTCAATAAAATTGTAATAAAGATCCAATATACAGGGTCCGCAAAAAAAAAAGGAGCATGACGAAAATTGCTCTCACGCCCGCATTGTTTGCCGGACCCTTAAATGTTATATATCTAGCTAAAGATAAGAGAGCCCAGAGTTGTATAAAACAAATTTCATCAAAATCGGTCATAAAATAAAGATTTTATGTCCACAAACGTGCAATGACTAAAAAAAGTGAATTTCCGCGTAAAA
>JAJOZX010008480.1:57500-120000 GCA_023014485.1 Bathynomus jamesi
TTAGTGTTGTATTTCATTCTCTTCGGCGAAGGTTCAGATGGCATTTTGGAGCTATCATCTGATGTTGCTTCTTTCTGTTCATCTGAAGAGCTTTCAAAGAAGTGAGAAACCTCTTGATAGAGCTCTTCATCTCTTTGGGTGGCTTCTCACTCTTCTTTTTCTTCCTTTCTTCCCTCTCTCGGATTTTCTCTTTTTTCTTACAATAACAATCTGTTTTTTGGTTTCTGAATAATCTGCCGAACCAATCTGCATATTTCCTTGGCCTCCTGCCTTTGTTCTCTGCGCCTTTATGAAAGCCATCTCAAAACAGGGATCTTCTTCTCACGAGGACAGCGACAATCAATGTGAGGGTGAGGTTCTCTTCTGCATGAGGGAGAACAACTGGCTTCAGAACACAACTCTATGGGACACTAGCAGTTAAAAATGTCAAGAAGAGTCAAGTGTGTGCAGAAATTTATTTTTCTTTGCTAGTTTTCCTTTACCAAGTGATGTCTCAACTGCTTTGTGCCACAGCTTTGTTAATTTTAGCTCAATAGTTCTATACTGACTGAGTACAGGTGGTTTGAATAACACATTAGCTTTTTTCCACTGATGCAGAAGAGGGGGAATCATGTCCCTTATGAGCTCTTTCTCTGTGTAGTTCCTTCTATCCTTTGTATTTTGTTCACGAAGGAGTAACCCTAGTCTCAGCATGTCTCGCACTGTTGGTAGTTCTGATACGGGAAGCTCCTTGCCTGTACCGACTAACAGGCTCAGTGGCATGACGACTGACCTCTTGTCTTCAATTTTGGCATCTTAGGAATATCTGAAAAGAAAGAAAAACATTTAAGTATTTTATATCAATTACGATGTTTCAAAGTTTAGTCATTCGATGTTCTAAAATTCAATAAAAAAATATTTCATGGGATTACAACATAATTAGACAGAAGAATATGATGATAATAAATAACTAATAATCAATAATCCATACTTAGTTAAACTGTAGTATTCGTCTAGTAGAATAACTATGAAGTAGGTACAAGAGCAATAACAGCAAACCACCGTCTATGACATCTAAGAGGCAACTGAGGACTGAGAGTGAGGGACAGTTCTATTCATGTTGTGACTTGTACATTGTACAACAACTATATGACCTTGAAAACACTCCATATGCGATCAGTGGGATAATTCTGTGACAGATGAATAGTTAATCAATTTATGTCCTATTATTTAGTAAAAGAGTCAATTTCTGAAACTTTAAGGTAAAATTGATTTAGGTAAGGGTTATTTTATTTCATTTCGGTTGGCCAATTTCAAGTTTTGACATGAAAAGACACTATATTTTCACTACCAAAATTGAGTTGAAAAAAGTTGACAAAATTGACACACCCTACTGTATAATAATGGGGGACTTTAACGCGCATGTGAAATCGGAATTCTTTGTAGAAATGAGTAACATGTGCGAGTCGGCCAAATTAAGTATAAGTGATGTAGATGTATTAGGGGTAACCAGTGGTAATTTTACATACGTTAGTGATACGAGTGGTACCACCAAGTGGATTGATCATTGTCTCACTAGTAATAATCTAAAGGATCAAATTGTTAGAGTTCATATTGTGCATGATTTCCTTCTTTCTGATCATAGACCATTAGAAATATTAATTAATTTTTCCAATTTATGCGCAACATGACATAGCAAGAATTCAATAGGTAGGAATAATCGCGTCGATTGGTCTAAAGTTAATATGCAACAGAGAATAGAATACAAAGACAGAACAAGTCACCTCTTTAATAACTTAGAAATTTTGCATCTTGCCTGTAATAATCTAGGACGTTTTGGTGCCGATATTTTGGCGCTGGACGCTTTGGCGCCGCCGTTTGGGCGCCACCGTTTGGGCGCGGAGCCGGTTTGGCGCCGCCGTTAATTAGTATTAAGTAGTAATACTTGGTTATTAACCTGAAGTGCTGTCTGTCTTTTCATAAGTTGTGTTGTTGCCCTTAATAGCATAAATGTCTGAAAATATATCAAGTAAGAAAGGGAAACAGAAGTTTTCACATAATGGATATTTGTATGTGTTTGATAAATGTAGCAAGCGCGACCCTTCGTTACTTTTTTGGCGGTGCGAGCAAAAGAGTCAGTGTATTATAAGGTGTATATATAATATGGGTACTTTTCCGTTATCTGCCCCATTGACGATTGGTTAGGTTAAGTTGTGATATTTTAGTTACTTTTAACAAAAATATCACGACTTAACCTAACCAATCGTCAAACGGCGCCCAAACGGTGGCGCCCAAACGTCCCATTCCGCATAGATAGGTATTATAGTAAGATAGTATCCCTGTTAAGAGAAGCAGGAAGTCCCCTGATTAAATCTTACAACTATCATACTAAGATTATTCCTGGATGGAATGATTTTATTGCCCCCCCCTGAAGAGGGAATCGAAAGATGCCTATGATTTGTGGTGCATTCATGGTAGACCCAGATTAGGACCAGTATACATGAATATGTGTAGAAGTAGGGGTCAGTATAAAGCGGCCATAAGGCGATGTAAACAGGAAGAAGAGTCAATTCGAGTATCAAAAGCCTGTGAAGCTCGCATAAATAACGATAACAACAAATTTGGGAAATTTGTTAAGAATCAAACGGATGTCAAAAGTGTCCTCCCTCCGACAATCGATGGGGTGTCGGGGGAGGATGAAATTGCAAAGCTGTGGAAAAACCACTACTCTAACATTCTTAACAGTGTGAGTAGGGATAATGTTAAGATAGATTGCAGCGAAACGCCTGTGGGAGGGACAAGGGAAAATACTTTGATATCAGTTCCTGAAGTAAAGAGGTTAATTAAAGAGTTAAAGACTGGTTCTGCGTCAGGGGTAGATGACCTATCGAATGAGCACTTAAAATATGCCAGTGACGTACTATGTCTGCATATATCATTGCTCTTATCAGCCATGCTTGCTCATAGCCATATCCCTGCAGAGTTCCTGAGTATATATTTTGCCCCTGGTCAAAAATAAGTACGGAGACATTCTGTCCAGCAATAATTACAGGCCTATTGCTGTCGCTTCCTGCTTCTCGAAACTACTGGAAAAACTCTTGTTACTCCGATTAAATGATTACCTATGGACATCTCCTAATCAGTTTGGTTTTAAAAGGTCCCACTCAACTGACCTGTGTATCTATTGACCTGTGTATCTATTGAAATTTTGGTATTCCCACCAATCTTTTACCGTTTGGTGGGGCAATGTACTATCCGAATGTTTTGGCTCCTCTTGCGGGGTGACAAAGCTCCTTGCTCTCTCCTATGCTGTTTAATGTGTATATTGACGGATTAATTGCTTCACTTAATGAGGCAACAGTGGGATGGTCTATAGATAATACAAGGATAAATAACTTAGTTTATGCCGATGATATGGTGTTAATAAGTCCCTCTGTTAAAGGTCTGGATCGGCTACTAAACGTCTGCGAAGTGTATTCGCAGAAACATGATATTCTTTTTAATGTTACAAAAACTGAGGTCATGCAATTTCATTCTAAACGCTATAATCAGCCAGCTGACATTAGGTTTAAAATGAGAGGTGAAGTAATTGAGGAAGTACAAAAGTTTAAGTATTTTGGTCAAACTATCAACAGCTCCTTGAGGATGACTCAGATATAAAAAAACAATCTCGAAGCCTCTGTGCTAAAGCGAATATGACGATAAGGAACTTTCGGTTCTGTACAAGTGAAGCTAAAGACACTCTCTTTCGTACTTTCTGCAGTAATATATGCGGACAGCAACTCTGGGTGAATTATAAAAAAGGTTCTGGCAGAACTCTAAATTTGCTGTACAACAGGTCTTTTAGACTCTTACATAAATTACCCCCGAAATGCTCAGCTTCGCAAATGTTTACTACCCACAATGTCCCGAGCTTCCCGGAGGTAACAAGACGTGCTCAATACAGTCTAATGCAAAGAATTAAAAAATCAACGAACCCGATTATCCAAGCTATCCATGAGTCCTGCCGTTTATCCTCTAAGCCCTGGACTTCTTGGTACGAAAACGTCTGTCTGAAGCCCCACTTAACCTCGACATTACTGTATTATTTCTAATTAATTGTATATATTTTTATCCTTAGCATGTGAACTGTCATTGTATTAATAATATTTGTCATCTGGACTATAGTCTGCCAATAAATCTTTTCATTTTCATATATATATATATATATATATAATATATATATATATATATATATATATATATATATGTGTGTGTGTTAAATTTTGGGTACATTATGCGCAAGACGACAAAAGATTCGGGAGAGTTAGTTAAAGAAAAAAAAAGGGTTGCCATGAAAACACCAGTTCATTGTAATTAAATCATAAACTCAATAAAATTGTAATATAGACCCAATATATATATATAAGCCTTGTTTGGGTTCCGTGCGTCGGTCTTTCTTCTCACGAAGGTCAAGTTGGTGGGCCCGCCTCTTCAAGCTGGTGGCCCCGCCTCTCTCATTGTAATTATATATATATATATATATATATATATATGTGTGGTGTGTGTGTGTGTGTATGTGTGTGTGTGTGTACGTACATATAGTTTACATAAATAGTGACCGTGGATCTGTGATGTATTTACGCTTATCACCTGAACCCCTCTGACGTCATACCCATCATACCCATCTGAGTGTGCAGGATAAAAAAATCAAACACTTGATTTTGTTTAAAACATTTTTTTATACCAACTTTCTTTTAAGTAAACAATAAATAAGATTATCATGCCCTCTAATGCCCTTGATGCCCTTCTTTTTTGTTTAAGGGAATTACAAGAGATATGATATTACCTTGAAACCTTCTGGATGTTCCTTGTGACGATCCCTCACCACACGGAGGTCATGCTTGTGTTACCACTTCTGTAGAGATGGCTTGATGAAGGAGGGAATTGTTTTCTTATGCTCTCCATTTCACATAACCAGGTACACCCGGCTCATAAGGGATTGTCCTGAGCCAGGTATCTGCCTTCTTTTGAAGACTTCCACATCTACACTATTCGTGTTTCGAAATTCTTTTGGTAACTGGTTAAAAAGTCTTGGTCCTCTGACGACGAAGCTGTTTTTTTTTTCAGAGTTGAGGATGTTCCTTGTGTAGACGTTAGTTTACGAACACTACCCAATTCGCCTTTCTTGTTTTCCACTGCTGTTTTACTGGTTATAGGGTTCAATTTGGCATTAGGAACTAGTTTCTCAACTTGCTGTCGCTCTCTAAGGAAGCTGAATATTGATTTTCCTATTTTTTCCTGCTATTCCCATATACTTCAATTTATGTGCTATTATTCCATAATCGCACTTGTTGAACGCCTTTGGAAAGTCTGTGTATGTTGCATAATAATTATTGTTGTTTTCGAGTGGATCAATTATGTTGTTAAAATGTTCTATTAGTTCTGATAGGCAGGATCTTCATGATCAAAATCCATACTGGTTAACATTTAATTTTTCTTGCGTCTCCAAAAAAAAGTCATAGATGCAACTCTTGGCCAAAGCCAGCTTTGGCCAAAAGAGTTGTATCATCTTAAAAAGCTATCTTCTTTTTTGTGTCTTGACTCCTGTCACTGTCAGAGAGTTTTGAATGACATTACATTTATACCTATAAGGATTCTTGTTTTATTTTCCACAAAGAGTTTAAAAGAAAGCACCAAGAAAACTAACTACCACATTACAGCTTTGGCCAAAAGAATTGGCTCACCCTACAACATTTCAAGTTTGGCTGATAAAGTCAAATGAAACCTGCGTGCTACTTCTGAGTAATGATGTGCCGTTCATGTATTGAATGTCATACCACTTTGTAGTTGAAATATACTGTACTTACCAAGAAACTGCAAAAATTGAAAAATATAACATTAAAACTAGGTAATATAGCAAATAATAATTACAGGAAATCTTTCTGAGAAAGTTCACGAATCTTGACAATCGTGGATCTGTTCAGTGATGTTATAGGTAATATGTTATAGGTTATATGTTCAGTGATGTTATAGGTAATTTCTATTAATGCGTCTTTCATTCCAAAAAATTTTGAGATTTTCAATTCTTTTGGCCATAGCTGCATACTCTGACATTTAAAATATAATTGGCGTTCCTCAAGGAGATTTCCTAGTTCCATTGTTACATGCAACTTACGTAGTCATGTTATTGAACTTTAATATATTAACCTAGCTTGACCTGGCCTCACTTCACCTCACCCGTAGGACACTTGTCGATAGAACATCACGTCGATAAAATTTTTGTCGTACGACCGAACTAGTAGTTGTTAAATCTTCACAGACTTTATATAGACGCGGACACACCTTGTTTTAGGGGAAAAGTTTTCAGAATTTACTCACTTTGTCTTGAGTATGAATATGAAGAGCGGCTAGGTTAGGTTAGGTTAAGTTCGGTTATGTTAGGTTAAGTAAGAATATAATTAGATTGTTCATAGAGCGTTCCGTTCAAGAAATATGTACAGGTTCAGTGATGAGCTTTCCGTGGAAAGTGAACGCCGAAAGATAGAAACGATTCTAAATATTATTTGAATACAGCAAACGATCCAAATTGTCGCGAATTTCCTAAACCTCATCTTAAAAGCTGCGAGAATCTGTCCTAGTTCTCAATGATCGATTTAGAGTATTTGGCACTCAATGTCACTCCTATTCCCGTACGCAGTCCGCAATTGACAATGCTTGAAATGAGAAGTACAAATCTGAAAAAAAATATGTTCCTAATTTAGGAACGGGTAAAAAAGAAACCGTGACGTAGTTACATACTCGAGGGGTATTTTGTACGAAACATCTAACTTAAAATAGGAAATCCTACAATGGGAATGGATCAATTTGAGAATTTCTTCCTTTTACGTTTTCACTCGCAGATTTTTTTCAGTCTTGGACCAAGAATGGAATGAAAATGACCTTTGAATGAGACGAAACCAATGTTTATTTTATTCATATGTAGAAATGTGAGGGTCCATATGTAGGAATGTGAGGGTCCATACGTAAGAATGTGAAATTCTCTAACAGTGGATGTTGATAATAAAAACTCACTCTAATAGACAGAGTTTATTTCCACAACAGTTTCGATACCCACTGACATCCTCTTCGTTTTTCTGTATCCGCCCGAAGAGTATGCCAGTGGGCATCGAAACTGTTGTGGAAATAAACTCTGTTTATTATAGTGGGTTTTTATTATCATATTTTGACCTTCACGTAGAAAAGTGAAGTTTTTCGCATTTATTGGATGTTGATCTTATCAAAACTCGATGATTTTAAAAAAAAAAGCTTTAATTTTTACATGAAATAGGTTTATTCAAACTTATTCTCTTATTTTCCTCCCAATCTTATTATTTTCACTTATGAGAGCTGAATAAGTACACTTAAAAATGAAGATAAATCCAAATTAAAGGACTTATATCCATTTAATCGACAAGACCAAAACATCGACACTATAAAAAACTAATTTAAACTAACGTAACCTAATCTACTTTAATTTGACCTAAGCTGGTCTAACTTAAGCTAACCTAATAATAAATTGTCGATAGAATGTCAAGGCGATCAGATGTCGTATGGTCGATGTTAAATTTGTTTGCATTCATAGAGTTAAGGGTTTTATCATGGACGGGTCGAACCACCGTTTCCCGTTAAATCAGCAACGTTAAGCGACTTTGGATATGTTCAGTTGTTGGATGGGGGATCCTCCTCCACGTTCAGATGATGTGGCGACGCTTAGATGGTTCGGATCTCAGGTAAAGCTGTAGGTCCCCTCGGTTACATAACCTTTACCGTTACGAAGGGGGTTAAACAACCCCCCCACCCCCACTCACCTAAAACAACTTCATGTATTTAAATGGAAACTTATATATATATAATAATTTATATTCAAAGTAGGAGAGTAATAATATTTTTTTTAATTTGCTGTTTTTCAATACAATAACACTCAATTTCACAAAACATTTGCTGTAATCCCTTCCCAACTTCCCACCGGACTTATTAAAACAGGTGAAGATAACAGACAGGAAGCGCATTTCCTCACTATGTTGGGGCTGAGTGTGTTACAAGGGTCATCTTTAGCTTGGGCATTGAGAGGGTGAACAGCCAACTCAACCCGACCCAGGTGCCAGTAAGTGGGAGTGAACCAGAACCTCACCGCTCAGAGACCGCCACCGTAACCTCTGAACTACCGGGCGCCTACGGGTTAATTAAATGGTATTAAAACTAATTTTATACACAAATAACGGACCTATACCCAGTTGCAGTTGGTCGAAGGACCATTCCACGGACACTCTAATAAACTAACAGCCTAATCTAACCTAACCTAACTTAATCGAACTCATAATAACTTGTCACACTGAGAGAATGACATAAGTCCCCAGAGAACAAAATAACAGAAATAGCTTCGTGATTGCAAAGATGTTGCATCCCTTTTTAAGAGTTGTACAGTCATTACAAAAAGTTTTGTGCAACCCTATTTTTAAAGCGTGACCTGTCAAGCATAATCAGTCCTCGTGTGAAAATATTCGGTAAATTTAAGTTTCTTGTCGAATACATACAACTATTTTTACTTTTCTTATTCAATGGCGTACACGCGACATGCGACACGTTGTTGTACAGTGATTATTATTATTATTATTATTAATTATATACAAACGCCTTGCAATTGTTATACCTTAAAAGCAGGTTACAAGGTCATCAAATTATGCCATAAAACTTGTAAAATATATATATATATATATATATATATATATATATATATATATATATAAATTATTTCACGAAAGTAACACGTGAATTTGTACTGAAAATAACCACGAAAGAAAATTAAAATGTTAATTTTCCTTCGGGGTTATTTTTATCCTAAATATTATTCACGTGTCAGTTTCATTAAATAAATTATATATATATATATATATATATATATATATATATTGCGAGTGACATATTTCCACACGAGGACTGATTATATTATGCTTGATAGGTCATAGTTTAAAAATAGCTTGAACAAACCTTTTTGTCGTGACTATAGAAGGGACGTTTGTGCAAAAAATTATTCTTTCGAATTGTGGGACTTATTGCCTGCTATACAGTACATGATGGAACGTTTATTGTCTGCTTGAAGGCATTGCTTGTTATTAAAGGCCTGCTCACAGATGTTTGGTCATCAATGTTTGTATATACTGTGTATATATATATATATATATATATATATATATATATATATATTATATATATAATTAGGGTGATGCACAAATCATGACCATCGTGGATTTTTAGGGATATCCCCTCATTTGTTCCAATTTGTCACAAAAACACCCTGTGAGAAATTCCAGGTCAAACAAATAACATCCAGAGGTCGCGCCCGCCAATTGAAAATTTGAAAATTACAAAAAATTAGAGTAAAATCAAATTTTTTGAATTTGTTCTTATTTTTTTGCAGGTTTGTTGCAGGTTGCAGGTTTTGTGCAGGTTTGCTGCAGGCAGAGTGGTAGGTGATGCGTATATGAGCAAACAGCAAACAGCGTTCAAGGAAATCGGTATCGCAGTGTGCTTGTAGCAGTGTCTGGGAGAGGTGCTATATCAGTGAGTCTCTCCGCCTCAATTTCTCTTCTATTTCCTGTATCTTAATTGTGACGAAAATGAGATCAAGAAGCTCAACAGATATGTGGCTGATCGGTCAACAAATAGATAAATTGAATCAAAGTAAGCTTCCATCAAAGAAAGAAGTAATTTCCTTATTCATGAATTATAAACATGTCAAGAATGAAACCTTCAGAGAAGCATTAACTTCAACCATTAATGATGTATTGGAAGTGTGGCAGAGAGCAGGAATACCAACAACCCAGAAATGTAATGTTGTGAAGAAATTAAATAAACTGTATGATGAGTGGCAAGGGCTGAAGAAGAGCAAAGGAAAAAAAATCGAAGTTTTCAATAGAGAAAGAGAATACATGGAAAGAAAAATTGGATGGACTCTTTGATATTGCGCATGCAAATGCTAACGAGTTAATAACTATCGAAGAAGATAGAGTTTCTACGGCTACAAAGGGAAGGTCGAAAGGGTAAAATGATGGCTGTTGATAAGGATGAAGAAAAACGTCGAAAGGAAGCTGCGAAGAGACATGAAAAAATGGATAAGAAAAGGTTACGTGAATCAAGTGCATTTGATGAAACAGTTGTTCTTGCAAGCAGCAGCAGTTCCTGCAGTGATTCACCTGCATCTACGGAAGAAGAAGTACATCTGGAACAGCCCTCAACATCCAAAAGAGGCCTTCCAAGAAAAAAATTCAAGATTATGAATGAAAATCTGCTTTCCTCATTGGATGTTGCTAAGATCAGCGACCGATCAGCCTCTTTAATAATTATTCCAACGATCGCAAATGTTGGAAAAGATCCAGAGAATTACAATGTTAGCTACTCATCGATTCGCAGGGCAAGACAGAAATCAAGAAAGAAGTTCAGTGAAAACTTGAAAGAAGAATTTCAAGCTGACAAACCCTTGATTGTTCATTGGGATGGCAAACTCCTCGAAGACATTACTGGGAATGAGGTTGTTGATCGGTTGCCAGTCCTAATCTCTGGCAGTGGAGAAGATCAACTGCTTGGAGTGCCAAAAATAGATCATGGCACAGGAAATGATACTGCAAATGCAGTACATCAGGCGATCATTGATTGGAATCTAATAGATAAGGTAAAAGGCATGTGTTTCGATACAACTGCATCGAACACAGGTCATAAAAATGGAGCTTGTGTCCTAATTGAACAGAAAATGGAGAAAGATTTGTTGTGGTGTCCTTGTCGACACCATATCCTTGAAATCATGTTGGAAGCAGTGGTATCCCCTGCATTACAGGCTTCATCAGGCCCTGACATTCAGTTATTCAAAAGATTCAAAACAAACTGGAATAAGATTAATCTAACTTCATACGATAAATTAGAAAATTATCCACAAAAGGAAAAAGAGGAAATCATCAACTTTGCAGCAAGAAAAATCAATGAAGATCAACCTCGCGACGATGACAGAGAGTTATTGGAACTGACAATCATCTTGCTTGGCGGTACTCCAACGACTGGAATAAAATTCAGGAAGCCTGGGGCTTATCATAGAGCCTGTTGGATGGCGAAAGTCATTTATTCGATGAAAATCTTTATGTTCAAAAGTCAGTTCAAAATAACAGCAATAGAAGAAAGAAATCTAAAAGAAATTTGTTGGTTTTCTGTTTCAATTTATATTAAGCATTGGTTTTCAGCACCCTGCGCAGCACGTGCTCCACGAAATGATCTGAGTCTTCTCAAGAATCTTCACAGCTACAAAAGCACAAATGAACAACTAGCAAATGCTGCTTTAGAAAAATTCAAGAATCATTTGTGGTATCTCTCAGAAGAGTTGATCGCATTGGCTTTCTTTGATGATAAAATCAGCTTTGACACCAAAAGAAAAATGAAGGAGGCTCTTACAAAATCTTCGGAGCCAGATCCTCCAAAGAAGACACAAATAGACATCAAAACTATTGACAATAAGCAGCTTGAAGATTTTGTAACTGCTAACACAAAGTCCTTCTTCAGTATACTCGGATTGTCTTCAACGTTCTTGAGCAAACCAGTAGAAGATTGGCTTCTCGATGAGAGTTATTGGGTTGCAAAGAACGTAGTGAATCACATGAAAGTTGTTAATGATATTGCTGAAAGAGGAGTGAAATTGATTGAAGATTATAACAAATTAATTACCAATGATGAACAACAGGAGCAATATCTACTGCAAGTTGTATCAAATTATCGGAAGAAGCTTCCGGACAAAACTAAGAAAACTCTCGTATCTTTGATGCAACAATAAAATTTACGAGTATATCCATTCTATGTATCTATTGTAAATATCTATTGTATTGTATCTGTTTTATGAACAAATGGAAAAGAGGAAGGTGGTATGATAGGCCTCCTGGGGAACTTCCACTCAAAAAAAAAGTAACGTGACGCTTGCTGTACCTCCTGGGTGTCATGGAAATCAGCAAATTTTCAAATGGCGGGCGCGACCTCCAAATATTCGAATTTTGACCCGAAATTTCCTCAGGATCATTTTTCTACCAAATCAAACCAAATGAGAGGGTATCTCAAAAATTTGAAACAAAAAAATTTTACTCCCCCACTTTTGCATCACCCTAATATATATATATATATATATATATATATATATATATATATATATATATATATATATTAATTATAGACCAGCCATGAGTGGATCCTAGGGTCTTTGTTGGTCTGAAACATTATAACATTATATACTGTATATTTAGACTATATTCATTTTCTACGCTGAAATTCTATATATGAAAGACAATGTGTTTTTTTTGTATAGTGTAACAAAGAAGCAATTCGTATGAAATTGTGTGTATATATATATATATATATATATATATATATATATATATATATTATAATAATATATATATATATATTCTTTGATTTATTATTATTATTATTATATTTTATAATTAATCATTATTATTATTATTAATAAATATTTCCCTTATCGTAATATCATTGGACGGTTTATCAGTGTCGAAAACTTGAATTATAATTATCTAATTAAACTGCTCGACTAAAACATTTTTTTGGCATTCAGCATTCAATTCATATATATATATATATATATATACAATAGTAAATCAGTATAAAACATTGTGACTTAAACCGAAAAAGTTGTATGGACAGTGGCGTGATTGAGAAAAAATATTTTAGATAATGATTTTTAAACGAACGTAACTCGATCGAATTGAAGGTATAAAATCTAATTTAAGATAAAGATCAAACCATTCAGTAATAATATTTTCCGATCACTAATTCAAAATTCGCAGAAATGTTGTGCCAAATTTTCAATTCAAGGAATAAGAATAAAAATAGGCGTGGTCTCATTAGTACGATCATAAACATATTACTTGGATGATTTCAATAAAACCTAATTGAACTCTGTCACACACATTTCCTGTAAACACAAAATACAATAGTACATACAGTATATATATATATATATATATAATTATATATATATATATATATATCAATGTTTTTGATACAAATATTTTTTTGACTCTCTCTCTCTCTTAAGGAGAAATATTAGGTGATGATGTGTATTTTTAATAGATTATTTTAGTCCCCCTTTTATAAATAAAAATAAAATACATTTACAGTTTTCTTTTAAGAGAAATCTATAAATTTTGTCTTTGAAGATTGATTTACGACCAATATATATTATCTTCAAGAAGTCATTTCCTCATATATTTCTGTGAACTTAATGATCTCCCTCTTCATTTGATGGGTATTCTGGGCCCCAACTTCGGGCACAAAACGATTTCAACAGAAATTAACTCGGTTCAAGGATAAAATAAGGCACGCGATGGAGTTAGGACGCCATATTGAGAACGATTTTCATGGAATATTCTTTTTCTTTTCTGACTTTTGTAGGAGGTTCTAATGTTGTTGTTGTTTATTATTGTTGTTAATTTTGGGCATCTGGTCATTTGCATGGGCACTTTGGGAATCAATTCCGAGAACTTACTGCATTTGAGATTCATTATGTAAATTGATATTTACGCATCTATTTGCGCGTGACAGTAAAAGACCAAATGCACAATCTCTCTCTCTCTCTCTCACACAATAAATATATAAATATATAAATATATATATATATATATATATATATATATATATATATACTGGAACGTCTGCTGCGCCTTGAAGCAAAAGCTCACCGAAACGCAAACTAGGTGGAGACTAGGAGGGGCTGGTGTGTTACTAAAACCTTTCCTAGTTCTCGCTTAATGTGCAAACTAAATTTGGTGTAGATTACCCAAGCCTTTTAGGCTTGTATAAACGAACATTGAACATCAGACATCACAGGCATCATCATCATCATCATTATCCCATATATACATACGAGTATATATACATATACAGCCAGCTTTAGGGTACGGCGAATCGCGGCGACCGCCTTGAGCCCCGCGCCTACGTCATCACGCACAAATGCAGAAATGGCAGAAAAACCCAACAGTTCACTTTAAGTTTACTGCATCAATCCTTTGAATAGACTCGCCAAAATAATTTTTTCATTTGATTATATATAGGTTCTATACATAATTTTCTTTTGTTTAGGCCAAGGTCCTATAACCTAGTAGCTAACCGTTTAGGCTGCCGTATAGATAAAGCACTTATTTTACCATATACTGTATGTACTGTATACTCGTATATACATACCTTTCCTATGTTTGCATTCGATTTCCAATTGATATGGCTTAAACCACATGGCGTTTCGCTTACAACCGAGAGCTGACTGGCTGTTCTGTCAAAATCGTTTTTTGGAGCCAGTTCTTCAGCCAGTTCTTCAATCCAACATAAAAATCGCTAAAATAAAATTCACACCAAAAAACAGTTTAACAAAACGCAAAATTCAGAGAACGACGAATGAAACGAAATAGAACCCAGTTTCCAGAAAACGAGCCAGCGAATTCGCCCGTAAAAGCATTTGAAACGAATCGTGGACCAAGGCTCTCATGTCACTGACAATGTCAAACGATTTGAACAAATGCAAAAGTACGTCGGATACTTCAGTTTCCTGTATGATTTGAAACAGCTTCGGGAAATGAGAGAAGAGGACGTGAAGAAGTATTGTATGAATTTGAACAATGCATTATCTGACGAAGAATCTTACAACATTGACGGTACAGACCTTTTCTCAGAGCTGCGAGTGCTCCGAGAACTCGTCCCCGGAGAAACAGGAACTGCGCTTCAATCCTTCAGTTTCTTAAGTCACTAGACAGCTCCTTCCCAAACGCAGTCACAGCGTATAGGGTTTTGTTGACAAACCCACTTACAGTGGCTACAGGGAAGCGAAATTTTTCCAAATTAAAATTACTGTAATAAAAAACTACTTTAGGACAACTATGTCTCAAGAGAGCTGGGTGGACTCGCCATGATTTCCATCGAAAAGGAAACAACATCAACATTAGACTACCAAGATCTTACAGCAGAGTTTGCCGCAAGGAAGTCGCTGAATATGGATTTTAGAAAGTAGGCTCTGCAACAGTGATCGGCGAGTTTTTTAATTATATAAACTTTATTAAGGGGGCCCCGCACCCCCTAGGGCCGGCTCTCTCTCTCTCTCTCTCTCTCTCTATATATATATATATATATATATATATATATATATATCTTCAAAAGAAGACTGGACGCCTGGCTCAGAACAATCGCCGATGAGCCGGGCGCACCTGGCTATGTGAGGTGAAGAGCACAAGAAACTAACTCTCTACTTCACCACGCCAACTCAAGAAGATGGACAACAAGCTTGACCTTCATGAAATGAGGAATCATCGCGCCACACACACACACACACACACACATATATATATATATATATATTATATATATATATATATATATATATGAATGAATGAATTTAAACTAATATTTTAATTCATAAACGTGTAACGAGAGGCGAAAAAAGCCTTAATTGAAAGCCATAAAAATTACGAAAGCCAAATCCTCTTCATCGCCTCTTATGAATAAGTTAATTTAACAGAAATGCTTGGAGAGGAAATTTTTGTAAATGGTTGATTCAGTGCCATGATCGATTCCCGAGAAAAGTTCACGTGATCGCATATATAATCGCTTTTTTATCTTTAAGGACTACTACGTTATCAATCAATCTTTTTTTTTTCATCATTCAGGCAGCATATTTGCCTATTTGCTTTGGTTTAAGTGAGTTTTATATACGATAACTGACTATATACTGTATTTATATATATTATATATATATATATATATAAACTAAATGGATTTTTTGGACGAAGGCGAAGTTTATTAACCCTTTTTACCATATAATGTAATATGCAAGGGGAAATATATAATAAAAATACCAGTCAAGGTAGAGCGGGGGAGCAGTGACTCTCTGGCCTCTCGTAGCCTCGGAAAACCATCGGTACACGGGACTGAGCTTTTTACTGGACTTTAACCGTATCTTTTACTGGAGTCTAATCTTCTTCTGATGTCCAACGCAACTCCCTTCGTGTTCCTTAGGTCTTTGGGCAGCTGATTAAACAGTTTTGGTCGTCTCACAACAAAACTATTTTCTTTCAGGGTTAAGGATGTTCCCTGTCTTGCCTTTAATTTTTAGAACACGACACTATATATATATATATATACTGTGTATATATATATAACTCAGTGACCCGTTGCCCACGTTGGACCTTCCATCATGAAAAAGAAAACCTATAGTATTTGTCATTTCTTATTACTTATTCGAACAATAGTGGATTCAATTTTTCCCAGAAGAGGTCCTTCTTCGATGCATGGTCTGTGTGTAACATAAAAGTTTCTCGGGATACCATTCTGAGTTGTAACATATATATATATATATATATATATATATATATATATATATATATATATAAGCAAAGAACCACAGGGAAAAGGAAACACGAAATCCGAGCGCTTTCGTGATACGTATATTCACATCTCCTTTTCCCTGTGGTTCTTTGCTTATTAAAAAGATCACGTGTTTTTCTATGATTTTATTGCATATATATATATATATATATATATATATCCCACAAGGGACAGTATTAGCTCCCTTGCTGTTCATAATAATGATTGCAGATATTGATGCAGATATTAAGGACAGTATTGTATCATGCTTCGCAGATGACACAAAGATATGTAAGGAAATATTGAACGAAGGTGACATAAGAAAATTGCAAAACGACATTGAAACATTATTCCAGTGGGCAGAAGACAACAATATGAAGTTCAACGAAGAAAAATTCCAACTTCTAAGATATGGTAATAAAAGGAGCTACAGAAAAAAGGGTACAAAACTATGCAAGCCAAACAGATAACACCAAATCCACAAGTCAGGGATCTTGGAGTAATAATGAGTAATAATGTCGTCGGATGCGGAATTCAGACAGCACTATAAAATCAAAATTACAACAGCTAGAAAAATAATAGGAATCATTTGGAGGAACTTCCGCAGAAGAAAAGCAAACATCATGCTCAAATTATGGAACAGTCTAGTCCTACCAATAATTGAGTATTGCTCAGTACCCACAAAACCACACAGAAAACGAGATATTGCGAACATTGAAGCTATACAAAGGACTTTCACGTCTAAGATAGAGGAAACGGAAGGTGAAGACTACTGGTCTCGACTACAATCCCTGGAACTCTACTCTCTCGAAAGAAGGCGCGAGCGGTTCACAATAATATACATATGGAAAATACTTGAGGGCTCTGTCCCTAACCTTAGAAATGAAATAGAAACAAACTGGAATGAGAGAAGAGGCAGATTTTGTACGGTCCCAGCTGCGGTGGGACAAGGGCCATGAAAACGAGGATGGAAAATACCCTCAGAATACGAGGCCCAAAACTTTTCAATGTCCTACCAAAAGAAGCGAGGAATCTCCAGCACACCGACCTGAATAACTTCAAGAACCATCAGAACAAATTCCTATGCAAAGTCCCTGACCAGCCATGCGTGGCTGGCTCCGAGGGCAGGAGGAGATCAGACAGCAATTCCCTCCTTCACCAAATCCAAATGAGGCGGGATGCTGCAGAAGGGTCGACCGCAGGTCGATCCTGAACCGTCGTTCAAACTCACCTAAAGCATACCTAAAGTAAAGTGTGTATATATATATATATATATATATATATATATATATATATATATATATATATTATAATGTTATGTTATAATGTTTCAGACCAACAAAGACCCTAGGATCCACTCATGGCTGGTCTACCTAACTGTGTTCGTAATTGTATATTGTGCATGTTCTCCCTGGTGGCGGAGGGGACCTACAATTTTACGTGGATTCCGAACCACAAAGCCTTAATTTTACTACCTTAAACTATACCCAGTCTATCAACATATGCGTCTAATCGATTTTTAAACATGTTTATAGACGTGCTACTAATTACTTCTACCGGCAAACTATTCCAGCTATTTACTATTCTATGCGTAAAAAAGTTTTTGGCAACTGCTGTCTTGAACCTTCTACTTGTCAACTTACACCCGTTATTTCTAGTCCTATTATATTGAGATATTTCGAAAAAGCTATCTCTCTCTACGTTATCGAACCCATTCATAATTTTGAAAACCTGGATTAGATCACCCCTTAGCCTCCTTGTCTCGAGTGTAGTCAATTTTAACTCTTTAAGCCTATCCTCGTACGACTTCGACCTAAGCGACAGAATCATCTTAGTTGCTCGTCTTTGAACTCTTTCGATTTTGTCTATATTTTTTCGCAGATGCGGATTCCAAAATTGGATCGCGTACTCCAAATGGGGTCTAACTAATGATTTATAAAGAGAAACAATAATATCGCGCGATTTGTACTAAAAATTCCGAGCTATAAAACCTAACATTTTGTTCGCTTTATTGACCCGCTGCTGTACTTTGTTTCGCTACTTTTAAATCACCAGTGACTATAATTCCTAAATCTTTTTCCTGCTCTACGCTTGCTAACTCCTTCCCTGACATACTATACGCAAAATTACCGTTACGTGAACCTATATGTAAAATTTTGCACTTATCGACGTTAACTCTCATTTGCCACGTGACTAACCAATCAACGAGTTTCTTCAGATCTTCCTGGATTGTACCTCTATCTTCGTCATTAATCGCCCTACCACCCAACTTCGTGTTATCCGCAAACTTTGAAACTGTACTGACTAAGCCGACATCTAAATCGTTAATATATATATAAGGAATAGCAAGGGGCCCAATACAGAACCCTGAGGAACGCCGCTCGCTACATTACCCAACACGACTCCGCTCCATCAACGACCACCCTCTGTTTCCTACCTCGCAGCCACTCTTCTATCCAATTTATTACTACAACCCTGATTCCGTGAGCCTTAGTTTTTTCAATGAGTCTTTTGTGTGGTACGGTGTCAAACGCTTTTTGAAAATCTAAATGCACTACATCAACCGCCCGATGACTATCGTAAAGGTCAACCACGCTTTGAAAAAATTCTAAAAGATTAGTTAAGCAAGATTTGTTTCGCCTAAAACCGTGCTGCGTATTTCTAACCAAGTTATGCAATTCTAAGTGTTCGACTATACGATCCCTAATTATTGATTCCAGTAGCTTACCTACAACAGACGTTAAACTGATTGGCCTATAATTTCCCGCCGCACCTTTATCGCCTTTCTTAAAGATAGGTGTTACGTTTGTTAACTTGAAATTATCTGGTACGCACTCCTCAGAAAAAGAAGCATTAATAATCTTTGTTAGCGGCACAAGAATGCTTTCTTTTAATTCCTTTAGTTGTATGGGATATATGGAATCCGGCCCCGGTGACTTACGCATTTTCATTTTATCAATATAGCGCATTACCTCCCATTCACTAACCACAATATTATCCAAAATATTACCATTATCAAAAGTATTATGTCTATGACCGTAGGGATATTCGTTACATCTTCTATAGTAAAAACTGACGTAAAAAATTCGTTTAGCAAGGTAGCTATTGCCTTGTTTTCAGAAACTAGCTCTCCGTTAACATTTTTCAACGGCCTCAAGACACTTTTTACTGGATTTCTATTGTTGACGTATTGAAAGAATCGCTTGGGGTTTTCTTTACCGTCACGAGCTATGGAGATTTCAAATTCGCGCTTCGACTTTTTTATTACACTTTTCGCTTCACGCCTTAGAGATATGTAGTTGTTTCGTAACCACAAATTGTCTTTATCGCACTTATGTAGCCTATAAGCCCTATCTCTACTCTTTATAATGTCTCCTACTCTAGAAGTAAACCACAAGGACTTCTTGTTTACTTTCGCACGCTTAATTTTGTACGGTACACATTCCTCATTTATAGTCCTAAATACTGTTTCAAACGATTCCCACATTAGTTTTGCATTGGAGATTCCCATTACGTTTTCCCAATTGACGTGTGACAATTCATTTCGAAATTTACAAAAGTCTGCGTTCTGCAAGTTAGGAATTTTAGTCGAGTTAGCTGGTTTCGAGTGACTTACTGAGGACAAACTCTACCATATTGTGATCGCTATTGCTTAACGGTTCTATTACTTGAAGATCCGTGATTAGCCTATCATCCGTAGTTATTACTAAATCTAAAATACTGTCTAACCTCGTAGGTTCCCCAACCTTTTGAATAAGAAAGCTATCCTCCAGAAAATTAACGAAACGATTACCTTCCGCGTCTCCTTGCATTGTATCGTAATTCACGTTGGCGCAATTAAAGTCACCCATAACTAAAGCCTGCTCACTACCTATTATTCTCTTTAGTTCACGATATAACGCTTCGTCCGTATCAGCTGTTTGATTACGGGGCCTATATATAACCGCAACAAGAAGTTTGAAATCGTTCAATTTAAGTTCTGCTATAGTCGAATCTATCGGTTCTGGAATTCTGTGCTTTACTTCTATAACGTTCGCAATATACAGGGTGTCCCAGAATTAACTATCTATTTCAATGAAATCGGACAAATTTTTTAAAAACACACTTTTATTTATGTTTATCATGTTTAATATGTGTTAAAAATGTATAAATTTCTAAATTTTTTTCATAATTTTATTTTCATAATTTTTTCATAGTTTTATATTTAGAATGGCAAAGAGACTCTCCAAAAGTTAACGTGTGGCTTGGAATGACCAAATCCAAAATTTATGGCCCATTCTTCTTTGCGGAAGCAACTGTAACAGGTACCGTCTACCTTGATATGCTTCAGCAGTTTCTCGAACCACAGCTTCTTGATGATGGCATTCTTGATAATGTTGTGTTTCAACAAGATGGAGCACCATGTCATTATGCTCTAATTGTTCGAGAATACCTCAACAGACGCCTTCCGAATCGGTGGATTGGACGTGGAGGACCTCGACCTTGGCCTCCGCGTTCTCCGGATTTGACACCCCTGGATTTCTTTGCATGGGGTTTCATAAAAACAAAGGTTTATCGCCAAAAGATCAATAGTTTAGCTGAACTTAAAGAACGCATCCAGTTGGCAGTGCGGGAGATAACACCTGAAATGCTTCAAAATGTGTTTCGCAGCGCTGAGGATAGATTTGAAATTTGCAGAGATACAGACGGTGCACATGTTGAAACTTCTCAATAAAGTTTTGACTTATGATTTATAAATCTATTTGTTTTTGTTTCATAATTTAGTAATAAACACAAAATTATGTCAGTTTTTATTAAATTTGTCCGATTTCATTGAAATAGATAGTTAATTCTGGGACACCCTGTATGTATATATATATATATATATATATATATATAATATACTTACTTACTTACTTTTTAGCCCCCTGGCTGGTCTGTTATGGCCAGCCCGCGTCCCCCAGCTAGGCCGCCACCGCGGCCGGCCGCGCCCACAGAGCTCTGACCGATGAGATGTGTGTTTGTCTGTGGTGTTGGAAGTGGGGGCATGTAAGAATTAGGTGTTCGGTGTTTTCGTTGGCGTGGTCACATCGTGGACAGTTTGTATTGTTCGTTTGGTGTATGAGGTGTCTGTAATAATGTAGGGAGGGGTGGTGGCCGGATCTGAGTCTAGAGAGGGTAACTCGTGTGTGTCTCGGTAATGCTTCTTCTTCTTTGGCTATGTTTGGGGGTCGTGCTTGTAGAACTGGGTTATTTGGTAGTGTGTCAATATATTGGTTTACGAATTGTGTGTATATGTTTTTTTTTGTGTGTGTGTGTAGGGCATGGGGGTAGTGTGGTGTAGAGTGATGAGTAGTGTGATGTTGGGGTTTCCTTTTTGTTTCGTGGTGGTTGGGGGGTTGTGGTGAGGTGGTGGCATGGGTGGGTTGGCGCGAGGGTTTTGGCAAAGAACTGTGTGCCTATCATGTTAAGGTGTGTTTGTATTGGAAGGATGTTAGTTTCTGAGTGTAGATGTGGGATGGGGGTGGTTTGTACGCAACCTGTGATGATTCTGAGGGCTTTGTTTTGAATGATTTGCAGTCAGTTTTTGTTGGTGCTCGATATTCTGGGGTGCCAGGCTGGTGAAGCGTAATTTAATGTACGGATGAATTGTTTGTATAGGGTGGTGAGGGTTTCTTTGTGTTGTCCAAATGTAGTATTAGGTAGCGGGCGTAAGGTATTAAGTTTCTTTGGTTAACCTTGGTTTTATATATATATATATATATATATCGTAAAGAACGACGCTTGTATAGGAGATATTCCGCGCAAGACGAGAGAGAGAAAACGGAACAAATGAAAAAATGAAGTACCACCTGGGAATCGAACCCGGGATCTTCCGATTGCCGGTCAGACGCGATACCATTACACCATGGACTTCACTCTTCCAAATGCCGTAATTCTTCTACATACTCGCAGAAACCAATGCCCCAAGGGGGCACCTCCCGCATGCCGTAACATTATATACATTCAACTGCAAAGAACACGCAGTATAAATAACGTAAAGAACGACGCTTGTATAGGAGATATTCCGCGCAAGACGAGAGAGAGAAAACGGAACAAATGAAAAAATGAAGTACCACCTGGGAATCGAACCCGGATCTTCCGATTGCCGGTCAGACGCGATACCATTACACCATGGACTTCACTCTTCCAAATGCCGTAATTCTTCTACATACTGGCAGAAACCAATGCCCCAAGGGGGCACCTCCCGCATGCCGTAACATTATATACATTCAACTGCAAAGAACACGCAGTATAAATAACGTAAAGAACGACGCTTGTATAGGAGATATTCCGCGCAAGACGAGAGAGAGAAAACGGAACAAATGAAAAAATGAAGTACCACCTGGGAATCGAACCCGGGATCTTCCGATTGCCGGTCAGACGCGATACCATTACACCATGGACTTCACTCTTCCAAATGCCGTAATTCTTCTACATACTCGCAGAAACCAATGCCCCAAGGGGGCACCTCCCGCATGCCGTAACATTATATACATTCAACTGCAAAGAACACGCACGGTGGTACTTCATTTTTTCATTTGTTCCGTTTTCTCTCTCTCGTCTTGCGCGGAATATCTCCTATACAAGCGTCGTTCTTTACGTTATTTATACTGCGTGTTCTTTGCAGTTGAATGTATATATATATATATATATATATACATACACAGTATATATACACACATAGCATATGATGTCTGTAAAAGGTTTTTTATATATATATATAAATTTCCTCCAGAAACTCTATAATAGTATACTATTCTATTCGCGGCAGTTTGAAAGCTCATAACCTATCCCTAAGTACAAATGTTCAGTCAATAAATTCGCGGAATTGTTTAATTTACAAATACAGTAATGGTGATTCCGCGAATTTATTGACTGTACCTCGGATATGTGCTGTACTACTGTATGTATGACACGAACAGGATTCTTTTATCGATCAAAGAACAACGAAATCACAGTTTTACGATACTCTTTTAGCAACATTAAGAAGAATTCAGTATCTCAACGGATCATGTATCAAGTAGTTTCGGAAGTAAATTACTACTTAGTAATATACAGGGTGAGTCAAAAGTAGCGCCCGATTTCTGTCAGTTGATTGTTTGTTTGCCATTTGTATTACAGTGTACAAGAAGGTAGAAATAAATGAATGACATGTTTATCTAACCATTTATTCGGGGGAAAATTATTACGGAACTGTACCAAGCTGTTTTACTTGCAATTTTCAAAGTGCTCTCCCTCGTGATCGATGCACAATTGCAGCCGAGCAGGCACAGAGTGGCACACACGCCTGCAGAGTTCGATATCAATTTCCTCAAACTTTGCAGTGATTTGAGCCTTCAATTCCTGAATGGTACGAGGCTTTTCACGATAAACAAGGTCTTTCGTGAGCCCCCAAAGAAAGAAATCTGGAGGTGTAAGGTCTGGGGAGCGTGCCGGCCACTCGATCGGACCGCGGCGGCCGATCCACTTTCCGGGAAAGTTTTCATCAAGCCACTGACGAACATGACGTCCATAATGAGGTGGAGCTCCATCTTGCTGGAAATAACAGTCCTGATCTTGTACCCTGGGCCAAAAGGTTTGCAGCATATCCAGGTAAATTTCTGCAGTGACAGATCCCTCAAAGAAAAAGGGTCCAATTATCCCTAATGGAGATATGGCTGCCCAAACTGTCACGCCAGGTAAATTTACCTCCTTCTCAACTGTCACTCTTGGGTTCTCCGCAGCCCAGTAGACACAATTGTGTCTGTTAATTGTGCCGTTAAGCTTAAAACATGCCTCATCTGACCACCAGATGTTGTCTAGCATTGTGTCCTCTTCGTCAATTTTAGCTAAGAACTCTTCGCAAAATTGAAGACGGCGGTCGTCATCTCCATCATGAAGGGCATGCAGTAAGCGTGGAATGTAAGGTTTCCATTTTTTCTGGTGAAGGATACGGATAACACTTGATTGGCTCACTTCCAACTCTGCAGATAAACGGCGAGTTGACTTTTGCGGACTTTGTTCCAGTCTCCTGATGGCTTCTTCAGCCTTAGCTACATTCGTTGCCGTTTTCGGACGACCGGACTTCTTTGCAGTGGCTACCGACCCTGTTGCTTCAAATTTCTCGACAATCAATCGTATGTTTCTTCCCTGGGGTGGGTTAATATCGAATTCCTGTGCCAAACGGCGTGCCGCCATCGTTGGTTGTTCATTACATTTGTAGTAATGTTTCACGGCCGCAATGCGTTGATTCATTGAAAGGTAATTCATGGTTCAATTTGGTGCAAATTCAGTAACTTTCCAAACTCTCAGCAATAACCTGCAAAACAAAAACAAAATAAATAAACTAAGAAAATTAATAATCTGCAAGACAATTATTAACAACATGACTTCCCAGGAAGAATCTGACAGCCGAAAAAACAGAAATCGGGCGCTACTTTTGACTCACCCTGTATATATTTTTTTTTTTCATTTTATAGATTTTGGTGATAGTAATAAAAATTTTGAAAACTAAACGCCCAGTCATTACCAATTAGTAATTTTTTTATGCATTTTTTTTTTTTTACATTTTATATTTATAGGCGAACTTTTTTCCGAAATAAAACTACATACCGGCATAAAGAAACTGGCTGGTATAACTGTTAATAATGGAATACCCTGTTCATTTATTATGCATTTTTTGAATATTTTGTTTATTACACATTAATTTTCATAATGATATTAATTAATAATGGCACTGTTGGTGAGCTACAATCGATTACTTCCCACCTGGCACTATTCCCATTCTCATTTGTAGTCTGACAGTGAGAATGCTCTAAATGGAAATTCCTGATTTGGGCAAAGTTTCCTTATTTGGGAATGAATTAAGCGAGATCGTTACGCAATTGTAGTCTCGAGTTGGGGGGGGGGGGGGGGGGTTGAAAGAATATTTTCTATGAAAAAATCTTACTCAAAGCGGAAACTCCCACAATAAGAATGGATTTATTTGAAAATGTCCTCCTTTGAAGTCCTCACTCTTGGTTTTCTCATTTTCGGACCAAAACAAAAATGTGAATGATCAAGAATGGGAAGAGACAGATACAGTCGGTCAAAAGAGTCATGTTATATTATCTCCTTTCGCGTATTAAAAAGTATCATGTAACTATATAGGAATTCGAACCCGTGACTGGTTGCAACGGCAAATATAGGTAATACCAAACAATTAATAAAATTCCTATGATGCAGAATAGAATAATTCTTCTAACTGAAACTTGGTACGTCACAATTACTGAAGAATAAATATTAAGTTGCGGAGACATTTGATTGGCCGAAAATTGGTGACGTATGAACTAATTCTAGATAAGTAACCTAGAACAACCACCTAACCTAGTGTAACTTAAACCTGATGTAAGAGTCACCCTGATTGGTCCGAATTATGAAATGGGCGGATCGCCAAGTGAAGTCCCTTCACAGTATTTGTTTACAGTAATGAATGAATGATTTGGGTTGTTTAACTTACTTTGTAACATATAAGATCGTGTGACGGAGGGGACCTACAGTTTTACGTGGAATCCGAACCATCTCAGAGTCACTACATTATCCGAACGCGGAGGATGATCTCCCATCCAGCTACAACCTAGACCCAACGTCGCTTAACCTCGCTGATTTGACTGGAAGAGGTATTACGACGTGGCCACGACGAAGCCCTTGTTTAATTCATTTAAAATAATAAATTTAACAGTTATTTAACTCTGATATCTCAACATAACTGCAGAATTAGTATTTGCAGCTCCATCTGACCACCATAAACACGAATTGATTAACAGAAATGGAACACAAGCAAAAAATAGGAAATTTGCTCAGTTAATATTAAATTGTCAAATAAAGAAGTAGAAAGCGATAAATTATACAAAAGGAACAGTTTGGATATCTGCATTATTTCGTATAAGAGCCTCTTCCATGAAGGACTTCATAGAGTCTTCGTGGAATCGAGTTGCTTGGTAGAATTGACAGATCCCCTCCCAAATGCCTCTGGTTTGTTTCGTTAAATTCTCACGATTCCTCGGGTTTCTCGGTCCCCACCCAACTGTTATCGCGTATTGAATACATTCCATGCGCATCGGGGAACACCAATTCTCTGAAAATGAGTAGCATAATTTTTTTTAGTGTCCATAAATTTCAGTCGGTTTCCAAACTCCAAATTCAAACATCCACGAGGCGCCATGACAGCCATTTCTTCGGACCTCATACTATCTCTTCCCCAACAATAGAGATGCCCTTGATCGTCAGTGAAAAAAGTTATCTCGTTAGAGAATATCACAGTTCTTAAAAAATCAATGACCTTGAGTAAAAATTTCAAAGCAAATTTAATTCTGGTGTCCTTGTGATGTTGGCTTAATTATGGTTTCGTGGTGGGCACACGATGATGAATTCCGGCGGGTGAGGTCGTTTTCTCCGAACTGTCTAAGAGCTGTCGACCAGTTTTAAGTTGTAAGAAATGATATTACGTTGGTCAGTGATTAGATGATGCCTTTTATGGGCTCTGGCCCCCTGTATTCTCTCTGCCTTGTTTTTAAACTTCATTCTATTCCGTATCTTATAATCCATTTTGATTTTGTAGTTCTATATACATATTCCCAAGCGATATGCAACGTCTACTGTCGAGAGTACAGTACATCCTTGTACAGAGCGATCATTGCCACTCTCATTGCTTGAGTTATTTCATGATTTAGGTAACCTTGGCTCCTGAATTTTCGTCATTCATTAAACTGGATACCTTTAAATAAATACTGGTCATATTTTCTACTTTACTTGTCGTTGAATTTCAAGATTTTAAACGTGACATCGGGACTTTAAAAAGCCACCATGCCTTCAGATTATTAAGTCATTTATAATGCGTTGATATAATTGCAAGAATTAAGCAATAGTTTTCTGAACGCGAATGACATACAAATGAAGTGTGACCAGAATTTAGTTTCAAGTCCATTTCGGTTTATAGATAGGAAGTTACATAAAGGGTTTTAGCTGCTTATATTTCTCCCTCTCCTTTCTATTTCCCCCCTACTCCCCCCACGTATAACGTGTCCGAATCCTTACATTTACACTGAACTAAGTTAATAATGCGAAAGAAATTAATGTAACAAGACTTTCGCGGCCTATCATAGCGTATGTACTTTCTTTCATACGAAAACAAGTGGGAAAATCTTCGTTTTTCAGTATTTACTCCAAAATCATCTTCGAAGTTAGTTAAATTAACAATGTTTAGCCAAAACCAAAGACACGAGCGCAATGAAACAAATTTTAGTGACTTTTATGGAGAGGTTTAAACTCTTTCAAACTGAAATTCTTTTTGAATACAAAGTATGTGTAAATGGAACAGTCCCTGAAAACCGGATAAAACTAGTTACTTCCGCGTATAATTATGGAAAAGAAGTTTATTACCAGTATCTTGTTAGTATTTGTAACATCCAGAAACTACTAGTAGCAAAATTAACAAACACTTCATTTTAATTTCAAATGCTTCGTTATAACTTCATTTGGCACAAATCTGATACACAAATAGTCAATTTTTGTAACTAGAAATTTTAAGCCCATATAAAGTAATTATATTTTTAATGCCAATATGCCCACACAGAGGGGTATAAGGTGATTTTATATATATATATATATATATATATATATTATATATATATATATATATATAATATATGAGAGTAATAATTACCAACTCTCATAAATCTTGAAACAATATTTGTATGCAAACCGCAACAACGCGTAGGTAAAGCAAAGAGAATGAAGAAATCGTCTGTCATAAGCTAGAATAAAATCGGTGAAGGGCACCTTACGCGCAAACTGGTAACCATGTGTAACAGACGTTATAGGAGAGTTGCTTCTCCGTAAAGGGTTGGTGACGAAAATCGCCTAAAATCTCGTCTTGTACTAAAATATCAACTTTTTATAAAAACCGAAACTTTCAAAAGAGTTAATTACAAACGTGACTCAAAAGTCTATTTAGGAATTTATACAAATAATCGTCATTCATTAGGAGAGCCACAAACTGGCACAGCGCTCAGGCCAGACGAATGCGGCTCATTGGGCTAACTTCTGGATTATTATTCACCAATACCTTCAGGAAGTCGAACCTTCGACCTCAGTGTCTTCAGTTCGGTTATGGAGACAAAGCGTTACCCACTGAACTACTACTTGTGCTAGCTAGGACCTAATATTTCATTTTCGTAATATGGGGTGTAGAGACTGCAATCAAGCGATCTCAATCAGCGATCGTCCTGAAGATGTAGAATTCCATTCATGCATGACCTAAAAGGCCTATTATGAACTGATAGTTTATTTATATTATATATATATATATATAGAGAGAGAGAGAGAGAGAGAGAGAGAGAGAGAGGAGAGAGAGAGAGAGAGAGAGAGAGTGGCGCAAAAGTTGAGCATCATAGGAATTTTCAGTGTTGACTATAATATATTATTTTTTTTCTTTTAGGTAGGGGATGGCTGCGAAATTGACAATAGACGAGAGGGTGAGCTTGGTTTTAATGTATGGAATACCAGGTACAACAAATCGATGAATCGGTACAGAATTAAATACCGATTAATCGGTACAAAATTAAATACCAACTCATCATCGGTACAGAGTTCTATGCATTAAAACCAAGCTTACCCTCTTTTCTATTGTTAATTTCGTAGCCATCCCCTAACTAAAAGAAAAAATAATATATTATAATCAACACTGAAAATTCCTATGATGCGCGACTTTTGCGCCACTCTGTATATATGAAAATGAAAAGGTTTATTGGCAGACTATAGTCCATATGACAAATATTATTAATACAATGACAGTTCACATACTAAGGATAGAAATATATACAATTAATGAGAAATAATACAGTAATGTCGGAGTTAAGTGGAGCTACAGACAGACGTTTTCGTACCAAGAATTCCATAGCTTAGAGGACAAACGGCAGGACTCATGGATAGCTTGGATAATCGGGTTCGTTGATTTTTGTAATTCTTTGCATCCGACTGTAGTGAGTACGTCTTGTTACCTCCGGGAAACTCGAGACATTACGGGTAGCAAACATTTGCGAAACTGAGAATCTTGGTGGGTAATTTATGTAAGAGTCTAAAAGATCTGTTGTACAGCAAATTTCGGGTTCTGCCAGAACCTTTTTTATAATTCACCCACAGTTGCTGTCCGTAAATATTACTGCAGAAAGTACGAAAGTGTCTCTTTAGCTGCACTTGTACAGAACCGAAAGTTCCTTATAGTCATATTCGCTTTAGCACAAAGGCTTCGAGATTTTCGATTTTCTTATATCCGAGTCATCATATATATATATATATATATATATGCAGGAAGGAGGAGTCAAGGGCGAACGCCCGCAAAAATGCCCCACCCACCCCAATTTGGGAGCAAAAAGGAATTTAGCGACCGAATGAAAAACCATTTATCAAACCACTTTATCAAATAAATGTATTGGTTTTGCGTTTGTACTTCAATCGGATTGAGTATAAAAATGTTGGTCTCTTTAAATTCGATAAAAATATTGGTACTAAAAGAAAAATAGTGACGTTCATCTGAAACATATATATTATTGGTACGTTCAACCTCAAACTGAAAATAATATCTTATTTTCCATCCCTGAAGAACGCCTTAAGGGCCATTAAGGGACAAATAAAATAAACAGTCCAATTTCACAATTATTTATTTTATGTTAAAATTGTTAACAACAAAAATTGCATAATTGTTAAATAAAAACGTTATTCATTCATTATATATATATGTTTATTTAACTCACTGCTTCACCAGGCCAACTCGAGAGGAGGGGCGACAAGCTTGACCTTCGTGAAATGAGGAATCATCGCACGGAACCTTTGAAAGGTTGAAATATATATATATATATATATATATATATATATATATATATAAACTGCAAAGAACACACAATATAATTAATGTAAAGAACGACACTTCTGTAGAAGAGCTCGTTCTCCCTCCTTATCTTGTGCAGAACGTTCTTCTACACAAGCGTCGTTCTTTACATTATATATATATATATATATATATATATATATATATATATATATATATATATATACTGTATATATATATATATATATATATATATGATGCAAACCCACAAGGAATAAGAAAAATGATTCCAAGGTCTTTCGTGTATTCAGAAGTACACCTCATCAGGGAGGTACACGTCATCATTCCTTGACGAGGTGTACTTCTAAATACACGAAAGACCTCGGAATCACTTTTCTTTTTCAATGTGGGTTTGCATCATTCATTCATTTCACATGTTTAATTGTGAAATTCATCCCATATATATATATATGCAATCACATAGAGAAACAAGATAATTTTATTCTGAGCCCATGAACCTCACATTGAAGTCGGTGTGATACGATGAATGCGTGTCACTTAGCAACAAAATAATGTATTTATTTATTTATTTTTACAGCTAATGAGATAAGACAGCAAATTTTAAGCGTTAAAAATCTCAGATTCCTCGACTGAGCGACTATATTAAATCATTTAAATGGCACTGGACAAACATCGCGAAATGTTTTTATTGTTAAGAGATAATGACGAGGCAAATTGCACGTATTGCACGATTTATTTTATGGCACTCCGAGTTTTTATATATCTCTACATGGAGTTGCCCGAGTTCGGTCATTGAGTCCGAACTCCGAGGTATACACGAATCCAAGACATAATACACCGTTATCTGAAAGCAGTGTTTTCTCTATTAGATAACTTATATAGAGTTACATTAACGATATCACGATAGTATTATATATATATATATATATATATATATATATATATATATATATATATATATATATATATATATAATAAGGAAAGAGGTGTTATATTGAGGTGTTATAATGAACTTGCAACCGACGCATCACGTGACCTGGGTACAGTCGACAGAGGTCATTTTGATCCTTTTAATGCCCATTAAATACATTAAAAGCGGGATAAGGATTCCATACCTTTTATCTCCTTTCGGGTAGAGGGTAGAATGTTAAGTAAAATAATTGACTGACGCGTCACACATTCTGGATCCGGCACGATTTTGCCGCTACTGGAGAGTTTTATATATACTGTATATTGATCTTTTTATGGCATGGTTAAGGCGTAACAATTACGCCCTTAATTAACTTAAATTCTCATGTACAGTAGTTAGAATGACTAAATCTGGGGGTAACTTTGGTCACCCCTAAAAGTGAGAACATCTCCCCTCTTCCTTAATATGCGGGACTTATTGGGTATTATAATAATAATAATAATAATAATATTTCACCACTTATGGAGTAGCAATGGGGTTAGCAAATTAAGGTTGGGGGATATACGGTCCCACTTTTATGAGACCCTAAAGTTACTCATACATAATAATTCATTCTAACTTTGTTAGAATTTAAAATAACAGCCTTTTGTTACTTTCTAACAAAAACACAAAAGTTATATATATATATACACGCAGAGGGATGACACATAGATGGAAGCAACCCTAACAATCTCAATGCTGGCACGAACATCAAGGCATCCGACGAATGCCACGGCCGGGTCAGTCGGCGGATATGAACTCCACTGAACACGAATGGACGCTCTCGGGTCGGGGGGCATTGAAGAAAATGTCGAATAAACCCACTTCCAGACAACACTTGATTGACATTTTGAAGTCGGGGTGGAACAAAATTCCGCAAGAGAACGTATCAGATATCATTAAATCGATGCCTGACCGCATTTCTGCTTCAAGAGAAGATGAAAAGAAATCAAGCAAGTGTGAAATTATCTTATTTTACTTGTCATTTCGTTGCTTCAAATTATTATTATTATTAGACAATAATAAAGTGTTCTGCTGTAAATAAATTGGTATCTATATACTGTATCTGTGTGAACTATATATACAGTGTATATTAGGGTGACAATAAAAATCGAAAGTTGGAGTTTTTTATTGGCCATTTGTTCAATGCTGCTACTACATGAGAAAACAATGTACTGTAAATATTAGGTCATTCAGATAATATTTAAGGGTGTCTCAAGTGAGGTAAATAATTCTCCTTATTCATTAATATTTTTTTAATTACGTATTACGATTGGAGTACGCCTGCACTTAAACTTTATGAACTAAAACTAACGTTTATTTACATTAATTAAAAAAATATTAATTTACTTTTACTAGGTAATGAATAATTAATGTTTGTTATAAGGAGAATTATTTACCTCACTTGAGACACCCTTAAATATTATCTGAATGACCTAATATTTACAGTACATTGTTTTCTCATGTAGTAGCAGCATTGAACAAATGGCCAATAAAAAACTCCAACTTTCGATTTTTATTGTCACCCTAGACTGTATATATATATTAAAATGACCGTTGGGCTCGTATTACTAAAAAGTTCTTCAATTCTCCCTTAAAGTGTATACTAAATTTGGTGCAGAACTCATCATATATATATTATATATATATATATATATATATATATAATATATATATATATATGAGGCTTCGCGCGGCACAATGACGAATCAACGAACGGGCGAAAATTCCGTTTTCTATAACTTTAAACGCTTCTGTTTTATCATTTAATCATTCACTCATTCAATGTTCAGAAAATTACTTACAAAATTAAATAAAAAAAACATCAATTACAAAATCTATTTTAATAAAATTATGAGTCTTTCACAAACTTTAAAGCCATTTTCCTCAAAACTTTGTTTTTTACACATTCGTTATTGTACCGCGCGACGCCTCATATACGTATGGGTGAAAAAATTGTGCCATGCGACGCCTCATATGTATATGAAAATGAAAATGAAAAAGTTTATTGGCAGACCATAGCCCACATGACAAATATTAATAATACAATGACAATTCACATCCTAAGGATAGAAATATATACAATTAATGAGAAATAATACAGTAATATCGGAGTTAAGTGGAGCTACACACACGTTTTCATACCATGAATTCCATAGTTTAGAAGACATACAGCAAGTGATGAATAGCTTGGATAAGCAGGTTGGTTGATTTTTTAATTCTTTGCAGTAAACTGTATTGAGCACGTCTTGTTACCTCCGGGAAGCTTGGAACATTGCGGTAGCAAACATTCGCGAAGCTGAGCATCTCGGGAGTAATTTATATAGGAGTCTAAAAGATGTTGTACAACAAATTTCGGCTTCTGCCAGAACCTTTATTATAATTCACCCAGAGTTGCTGTCCGTATATATATTACTGCAGAAACTATGAAAAAAAAGTGTCCAGCGTCACTCGTACAGAACCGGAAGTTCCTTATAGTTATGTTCGCTTTAGCACAAAGGCTTCGAGATTGTTTTCTTATATCTGAGTCATCACTCAAGGAGCTGGTGATAATTTGACCCAAATATTAAAATTCTTGTACTTCCTCAATTACTTCACCTCTCATTTTAAACCTAATCTCAGCTGGCTGAGTAGAGCTTTTAGGATGGAACTGCATAACCTTAGTTTTTGTATCGTTAAATGTTTCTGCGAATATAATTCGCAGACTTTTAGCAGCCGATCCAGACCATTAACAGAGAGACTTATTAACACTATATCATCGGCATAAACTAAGTTATTTATCCTTGTGTTATCTATCCAACATCCAACTGTTGCCTCATTAAGTGAAGCAATTAATCCATCAATATACACATTAAACAGCAGAGGAGAGAACAACGAACTTTGCCTCAACCCGCAAGAGGAACCAAAACATTCGGATAGTATATTGCCCCACCTAACAGTAACAAATTGGAGGGAATACCAAAATTTCAATAAATTTAATATGTACATTGGAATTTTCCTGCCTTCGTTTTTTAAATAACATACAGTAAACCCTCGTCCAACGCGGGGGTTAGGTTCCTCGAGAACGGCGCGTTAGGTAAATCCGCGTTGGACAAACTTAATACCTTATGGGATAAATGGGGATACGTGACCGCAGCCGCGTAAAGTCTTTATTAATACTTAGATACGTAGATTTTTTATTCACATACAAATGAATTTCCCTACCTATATTGTATCTGAAATAAGAACATAATAAAATCATAAACATAATGATATTTACATATGATAAATAAAAATATATTAAATGAAAATAGCACGTATCTTTTCTTCACTCTTTCGGATGGTACGTATGGTAGACACTCATTCACGTGATACTCGCGGTCAAGTGATGTTATGCTCATACCCCCACGCAACTTATCTAGAATCTTTATTTTTTTGGCTAATGTCATAACCTTACAACTTTTCTTCTCTTCACTATCACTTGCAGATGCTTTACGTTTTGGTGCCATACTGCTGTCTAAGGGTAATAGCAAAACAACGGCAAAATACGACAAAAACAATCCAACACAACTTCACTGAACTTAACGCGTTAGCGGGACTGAGACAAAGGGTGATGCGAGGGGTGACGCGAGAGGGAGGGAGATGCGGGTGTTGGAGAGTGTAGGAGAAAACACTAGAGCGCGCATTGGCACGCGTGCAGTACTACTGTGTTAGAGCGTGTTTGGTGGACCGTGTACGATCAAATTTTCCGCTTTCGGCAAATAATTGTTCGCATTTATTTTTCCGCGCATAAGTAAATTCGCTCTGGACAAACACGCGTTGGACGAGGGTTTACTGTATTGTGGTTCGCTCTATCATATGCCTTACTTATATCTAGGAAACAGCTATAAATAGTTGAATTGCTATCAGTGTATTTAAATATAATTTCATTCAATACGTAGATACACAGATCAACTGAGTGGGACCTTTTAAAACCAAACTGATTAGGAGATGTCCATAATTAGTCATTTAATCGGCGTAACAAGTTTCTGTAGAAGTTTTGAGAAGCAATAGGTTTGTAATTATTGCTGGCTAGAATGTCCCCACACTTATTTTTGACCAGGAGCAAGGTGTATATACTCTCATGAATTCTGCAGGGATATAGCGATGAGCAGGCATGGCTGAGAAGAGCAATGATATATTTATATGCAGACACACCACGTCATTGGCATATTTTAAGTTTTAAGTGCACGTTCGATAGGGCATCTATCCCTGACGCCGAACCAATCTTTAACCTCAACCTTTAACGACGAGATATTTTGTAAGGTTAAGTTACGAATGCGTGTATCTGTACCGGTCGTCTGTAAAGGGATATAGTGATGTACCGATACCAAAATTTAACGGATGCCGATACCGATGCCGATTCCTTGCTTAGATTAAAAAAAATCAATTCTCTTTAAAAATTTTCACTAATCTAACGTGAAAACTTTCAATTTTCATATTTTTACATTTTAAATTTGTTTAAATGCTTTTCTGTAGCTCGCTTCACAATCTACAGTACCAGAATTTGTTACTCATGTACCGTAGCTAAAATGGTGTTAAATAGTTTTATTACTTAGTCTTCTTCTTCCGCAGCTTATCATCCCATCTTTACATGGGGTCGCTGTTTTTGGTTCGTCTTCTCCACTCTCCTCTGTCGTATACCGCGTCCTCCTCCAAGTCTTTCTCCCCGATGTCCGCCACCACACAGTCCCTCCATCTCGTCTTCGGTCTTCCTCTTCTTCTCCGTCCCGGCAACTCCATCTCCAGCACTCTGCGCCCTACATACTCCTCCTCTCTTCTCCTGACGTGTCCATACCACCTCAGCCTGGCCTTCTGCACCTTCTTAGATGCTTCCGCCACCTTCACTGTTCCTCTTATATGCTCATTTCTGACCCTATCCCTCCTCGTCACTCCACACATCCATCTCAACATCTTCATTTCAGCCACATCGATTTTTCTTTCATTGCTCTTCTTCATTGGCACAGTCTCCATTCCATACAACATTGCAGGCCTCACCACTGTTTTGAATACCTTTCCCTTCAGTTTCACTGGGACCCTCTTATCACAGAGCACCCCTGATACGTCTCTCCAGTTCTTCCACCCCGACTGTATTCTACAGTTTATCTCTCTCTCTGCTCCCCCCTCTGCATCCACTGTTGACCCCAAGTATTTAAAATACTCCACCGTCTGAACACGCTCTCCACTCAATGTCACTTCCCCTCCTCGGTCCTGCTGCACATCACATTTCATATATTCGGTCTTCTTTCGGCTAATTCTCATCCCCCTACTTTCTAACGCCTCTCTTCAATTTTCCAACTACTGCTCCACCTCCTCTTTCGTCTCCCCACTCAACACAACATCGTCTGCATACATCATGCACCACGGCGCCTCCCCTCTAATCCTGTCCGTCAACACATCGAATACCACATTGAAAAGGAAGGGGCTCAAAGCTGATCCTTGGTGCAGACCAACTTCCACCCCAAAGCTCTCCGACACACCCACGCTACTCCTCACCTTAGTTTTATTACTTAGTAAAATGATAAAATAATTTTAGTTTAGCGTCATAAATTGAATACCAATATTTAAAGTAGGACCTAATTGGTTTTCCTTACGTTAAAGGTATTTTCTTTCTTCAACAATGTAAACAACAAAATTTTTCATTAAAATTTCAAGGCCCTGGTGGCCTATTTCAATAAAAAAATGGATATATAGTTTGAGTTTATAAAATTATTAAAATACTTCAAATAAAGTCAACATAATAAGGTGGTTTAATATAAAAATTATAAAGTACAATTTAATATGGAATTACTCGTATTATTAATATAGAGTAGGAGATTACAAATATTAGCTAGTTAGAGAAAATTTAAATTTATGGGAGACTTAATTTATTAAGCTTTGCCTACTTCGTGAATGTAAAATATATTTTATACAATTACACTTTGAAATGATCATAAATAGTGTTTTCTTGTATGTTCAGTTTTCTATAAATAAAGATTTTGTTTTGCAATGAAATTTTTCAAATTCAAAAGAATCGGTAAGAGAATTGGCTAAATTTGGCCGATGCCGATGCCCCAAAATGACCGATTCTGTCGTTCCCGATTTTTCGGTACATCATTAATATAACGTTTACTAGTATACTTACACACCGTATCTTGAAAATTTTACCCGGTAAATCATCCAAACATCCATCAAACTTCCGCTTTTACCCGCGTATACCCGTACTACAAATAGACTTCCAACTCGCAATCATAACTCATTTATACAATAAATAAAAATCTTACCTGTAATAATAATAAAGAGAAAGAAGGACCAGAAATTGGCACAACACTCAGGCCAGGCGCAGCGATACGGGGACGAAACCTACTCTGTACTGCGCGTTATATATATATATATATATATATATATATATATTATATATATATATATATATACCGGCGCCTCGGTGGTATAGTGGTTAGCATCAGTAACTACGAATCCATCGGCCCCGAGATCGAGACCCGGTGACGGCAAGCGGCGCGCAGCAAAACCCAGCTGTTCATCCTTCCACACAATAAAAAAAATTGGTTGGTAGATAAATGGGTACCCTGAGTAGTTTAGTGGTTAAGACGCTTGGCTAGTGATCGGGAGGTGGTGAGATCGAGTCCGGGCGAGGACTTTGTAATTTCTGACAGCCTGTGATGGGGCGTGGTTCGGATTCCACGTTAAACTGTAGGTCTAAGGTAGAGTGACAAGCTTGACCTTCGTCGGAATGAACAATTCGGGTGGATGCAGAAACCAAGGTTAACCAACCAACCAACCAAAGCATATAATAATGAAAATGCATTATATCTATCTTAAATACCAAGAATACACAATTCTTGAGAAACTTAACAAAATAACAGGACAAAATTTAGATTGTATTGCTGCTATTTAACCTCCTTCTTAACACCTACATAGGTCATGTGACGGAGGGGACCTGCGCCTTTACGCGGGATCCCAACCAATACTTCACCTAGAAAGTCCTAAAAAAAGACAATCTCATACCTAGGATCTTCGGATTAACTGCCCGTCGATCTAATAAACTGAGGTATTATTAGCGAGTCACAAATGCAACTAATTTTACCACTCGTGTATGGCGTCATTAATAATAAAAGGACTAAATTAAAAACTACATTAAAAATTTCTGAAGTAAAATTTACCATTTCTTAATTTACAAAAGTTCATTATTCATTTGTTACATTTAACAGACGTAAAAAACCCAAGTTTGACACTTATTTTTCTTTTAAAATTTTACTGACGTAAATATATTTGCTATAAGTCGTAGCAAAGGTATAGCAAAGTTGTAGCATAAATTATAGCACAATTGTAGTAAATTTAATAAATACTAAGGAGGTGAACATTTTTTATTTACTTTGTCTTTTATTTCGTTAAAAAATACTTTAAACCAAAATTAAAAAAAAAAAAAAAAATTATTTAAATTTAATTGAAGGAAAGTCCATTAATTACTTTAACCAGTATTTTGTTTGGGGATTTTTTAATGTTTTCTATTTGTTTACAAGTAATAATTTAATAGGCAACACACACACACAAGAAAATAGGAAGAAATCAATTGAAAATGGAGTCTTTGCCCAAATGGAAATTACGTTAATTAATTCATTTCACTAATAAATGAATTAATTACATGAACGTGGTGTGAAGTGAATAGTGAATAGTTTAAACATTTATGAAATGGTTCCATAAATAAATGTGTTTCACATTCGGTTACAAATTTCACTCGAGTTTCCATTGGGTAGACATTTTCTGAACACCCTATTATTTCACACCTATAATATACACGTCATAGGTTGCGGTAATTTCTGAATGGTCAGTATGTGTGTGTGTGTGTGTGTGAAAAGATATTAAACTCTTCATCCTTCCACTTAAGCTATGAATGCGTCGATATATATATATATATATATATATATATATATATAATATATATATATATATATATATATATATATCAATTTGATGAAGACCTTAGATTCGGCCGAAAGCGTTTCTAACAAATCCACTTTTTATTAGTATGAATTTATTGTTCAAATTCAGTTTCTCTTAACCGAAGAACAACATAAAAGTAACATGTACAAATTAGACAAAATTAAACGACGTCGAAGCCAAGAACATAAATACGACCATAACTCGTGTATGAAGCCCTTCTAGGAACAAGTGGCTAAGCGGCAAAAGTAAAAAATGCCAGAAAACGCAGTTAAAGTTGTACCAAATTTATAAGTGACGTAACTCGTGAACTTGTGAACATAATTCGACGAAATATCTTCAAAAGTTCAAAATTTATTCCACTTTCAAATTTGGTACAACGTTTAACTGCTTTTTCTGACCTTTTTTTATTACTGTTGCTTAGTCACTTCTTCCGAGGAGGGCCTCCTCCTCGCATCTCTGTGAAAACGGAAGCAAAAACTTCAGACAATTATACACGTTTCTTCACTAAGAACGTTCGAGGAACTAAAAAATATGCCGAATCGCAAAACAATCCCCAATTAAACGTATGAAATGTTGCAAATTGCTACATTTCGGTCTTCGTTATTTCGTTCCTGCAGCCCGAAACATCTCGAGTGATTCAAGTTCAGCACTCATTCATCACAATCTCTCATTTAATGATACTTCCGTGCGCATTTTGAAGCCGCTTGTGTGCATTTTATTTGCATCCAGAGTGCGAATGTACGCATTCGTATATGCCATTAAACGTTATGGGATTCCCTACGCAATTTGCTACATTGCATTTTTATTCACAGGGTAAATGTAATAATAGTTGACAAATTTGTAATGTCTCAGCAGTTTAAGGCCGCATCTCAGCTTCCGGTTAGCGAATGATCGTGAAGAGGACAACAGTTTATTATAAATTGTTACAGGAAAGAGCCTAACATATTTACCAGTCTTAATAACGAATGCTTACTGTAATAATACAGTAATGATACTGTAATGAAATTTATGAGAAGATGTCGGATGCAAAATCGCGTTTTGAGTTGTTGTTTGATATGGTATGGGGGAAGTAGTCTCAAACTGTGACTCGCAGAGGCGGGGGATGGGGGCGGGGTCGTAGAAAGGTGCGAAGGGGGTTACAATAAATTAAGAAAATTTATAAAAATAAAGAGATAAAATTAAAATGAAAAATAACAAAAACAAAATTGTGACACAGTTTTAAATTACACAATAGATTGTGTAATGTCCTTAAGGCTTAAATTATGTTATAGTTTTATTGCAAAATAGTTTCTATGACTCCTCTTTCTTGAAATAATAGTCAATATTGTCTCTCATGCTTTTCATATTACAATGCATCGTAAATGAAGAGTCTCGTTCATGTTATAAAATGAGATAAAAATCCCGTCATGCTACTAAAGACGAGCCGATATTGAAATTCCTTTATCTCTTACCCGTCAGGGGGTCGCACAAAGAAAGGTGATAAGAAAAGGGGTCACACTGTCAAAAACTTTGAGAATACCGGCATAGGACCTGGCATGCTGAGGTCGCATGCCAGTCGCATTTCGCATGTTAATAATGCCCCTAACGCATTATTTTGCGTTAATGAAATTGCAAGATAAATTTGGTTTTAGAGGCGAGAGAAATGGAATAGTTTGTTGCCATAGTTACTGTACATTGCTGGGATTACACTAGTTGTGATGCCAATAAGACCATATTATATATATATATATATAATATATATATATATATATACGGTGACGCAAAAGTCAGGAACCATAGGCACATTTAATAATTTGTGTTTTAATATGTGTTTTGTTCTTTTCAGATTTGTTGCTGAACCTATGGCACAGAATTGACAATAGATGAACGGGTGGAGATAGTTTTAATGTGTGCAAGGCGTGGTAACCACACCGATCAGTTGCTACTGCTTTTAAGACACCCTGAGAGGCCGCCAGTTGTTCAGGCATCAGTTGGAAAACTGTTCACTCGCTTCAAAGAAAAGGGAAGTGTTCATGATCAGCCGCGTAGTGGCCGGCCAAAAGGTTCAACCGATGCAGCGACATCACTAACGGTACTCAATCACCTCGAAAACAGCCCACGTAAGTCCTTAAGAAAGTTATCTCAGGAAACGAGTGTCTCCAGAAGATCCATTCAACGAATTCTTACAAAAATCGTTTTCACCCTACAAAGTCCAACTCGTTCAGAAACTGCACGGTGAAGACACAGACCGTCGTGTAGAGTTCTGCCAGTGGTTTCTACAACATCGACAGCTTCAACGAAGGATCATGTTTAGCGACGAAGCGATATTTCACCTCAGTGGTCGTGTCAATAGGCATAATGCACGCTATTGGGCCAATGAGAACCCTCACTGGATGGAGGAAAGACATGCGCAATTCGTTCCACGAATTATGGTGTAGGCTGCGCTCTCGGGGGATCGGTTAATTGGTCCGTACTTTTTCGACGGCAATGTAACAGGTGAAACATATCTACATATGCTGCAAACATTTTAATGCCTATACTGGACGACATTCCATTGGCAGAACGGGCGGAGATGTGGTTTCAGCAGGATGGTGCACCACCACATTTCGCAACCATCGTCCGGAGCTCTTTAGATGAAACATTCCCAAGCAGTGGATCGGACGGCGAGGGCACGTCGAATGGCCACCTAGGTTTCCAGACCTCACGCCTCTTGACTTTTTCTTGTGGGGCCATCTCAAGTCGGTAGTCTATGCTGATCGACCCGGAACCATACGTTCTCTAAATTTAGGATAAAATCACATCTGAGTGTGCCAAAATCAGTACCAATGCGTTAAGGAATGTTCAAACATCATACATTCAACGCGTCAGAAAGTGTCTCCAAGTGGAAGACCACCAATTCGAACATTTATTATAATTTAATAAAATGTGCCTATGGTTCCTGACTTTTGCGCCACCCTATATATATATACACACTTTTCATCCTATACCCAACCAAAATCATACTAGGAAGATCAACGTACATACATACATATATATATACCGGGCGTCCCAAAAAAATGTATACACACTTTAACAGCTGATAGCTCAATTGATGTTTCTTTCTTTCCAAGTTAAACCCATTAGAATTAATAATGGCAGTCAGACTAAGCTTTGAACAAAGGAAATTCATTCTAAAATGCTACTGGAAGTGTGAAAACGCAGTTGAAGTGCAAAGACAGTTTAGGAGGGAGTTTCAAACAGATCCACCAACGCGACTTACCATCACTCGAATTAGAGATAAGTTTGAAGCCGATGGAACTGTTCAGAATGTCCACAAGAAGCGTTCCGGAAGACCACGGACATCGACAAGCCCCACAAAGCAAGAAAGAGTACTGGAAACGTATCACCAAAGTCCAAGAAAATCTGTGCGGCAAGCGAGTCGTGAGGTAGGAATTTCAGAATCGTCTGTCCAACGCATTTTGAAGCGCTGTCAATGGAAAAGTTACATTCCAAGATTAGTCCATGCTATTAATGAAGATGATGATGATCCGGACCGAAGAGTGGAGTATTGCGAGTGGTACTTGGCACGATGTGGATGTGCATTGGACGAAGGGGTTTCGTAGAATACCCTCCGCGTTCACCAGACCTCACACCACTAGACTTTTTTTTATGGGGATACTTAAAAGACAAAGTCTACGCTATAAAACCTGCAACAGTCGCTGAATTGAGAGCAGCCATTGAACGAGAATGCACACAAATACCAAACGAAATGTTTCGTGATGTTTGCGATTCCATTGCTTCGCGTTATCAGCAGTGCCTGGACCAGAACGGACGTCAGTTTGAAAACAGGCGTTGACAAAACAATTAAATAATGTCTGTAGATTCTATTACATTTTGAAAATGAAATGTATTTTAAAACACTGCCTTTATAAGTATTTAAAGTGTGTATACATTTTTTTGGGACGCCCTGTATATATACATATTTAGCGACCACATCTTACAAATCGTTGTCTTTCTACCGTTGAAAGTGGTGGATGTCGAGATGACACTATGCAAGGTTTGCCATCTGAATAAAGTGCAATACACTAAACAGGCTACAGTAATGCATCAAAATTTATTCAACTTTTATTGTGAAATTCCTTCAGTAATCCAAACTGCCTGGTAAAAAAGTCTTCCGAAATTTTGTCAACTACTGACAAACCAATCACTGTCAACCACTTCCTGTTTAGGAACGTACAAAATTACTTCTCTCCGGCTTTTATTCGAAATTACTAAAAGGTACACTTTGGCGTGTCCGAACTCATTTCTGTTGTGTTAAATTGCGACGATTATCCTGGGTGAAGGCTCCAGTTGAATCAAACGGGATATTTCATCACGGTTGCCCGAAGAATGCATAACTATTTCCCGACAACTTACGCATTCCATCACGCGCGACGAACCTTGATCCTGGGAAGCTTTCCTTTTCAAAAATCCAAGGTCCTTATATCATAATCCGACAATGAAGTTCCTTGTCAGCTATTCGTCTACTTAACTGGCCATGAGGCATTTCAACGCATCTCCAATCCGAGGAGTAGACATAGTGGATTTGACACGCTATATTGACCACGTCGTAGTCCAACATTGTAGCTTTCGGCATTCTCGAAGTCTATCAATTATTATTAACAGTAATAACATTATTAATTATTATGAATATCTCAATATAATTTTTATAATCATTTACTGAACCATCCTATCTTTTAATATGTCCGCCATTATGTATATTTTCATTCCTTAATCTTTTATATTTCGTCTTATTTCGTTTTATTTTGTCTTATTATTCGTAAATCTCGTCCATCTTATTATTTATCTACTCTTCGTTTTATTTTATCTTTTTATAATGTCTTATTCCCTAATATGTATTATGTATAACTGGGAATAATGTGACGATATTCCGGAAGGGGTGTACCTATCTAGGGTTAAAGTACCTTTTATTCCCCCATTAACACCCGCTCTGATTAAGTATAAAATTAGAGGTACCCCACCTTAGGAGGATAGTTAAGACGAGGAAGCCCTGACGAGAAGGTATTTCTGGGACCTGCTGTGGGATGTGGAGCGGCTCATAGCTCAAGGCATTTTGGTTAACTCGGATTAGTTAATTATTTATTTTGGTTTCACAGTTAACTTTAATCTAACATAAACGTAAAGTGTATCCAGACTTTAACTGTAACAACCTCAAACAATTTTGAGAGTACCAGAAGAAAAGTAAAACACTAAACTCATTGAATAAAATATGATCACACTCTCGCACCTCACCAATACTCTAACCACTCGACCCACTTGACCCACTGTAGATATATATATTTCTAAATCTGCAAATTAAGTATACCAACTTTATATATATATATATATATATATATTATATAATATATATATATATATATATATATATATGTCAGTTTATTCTTTTATAAGCTGTCTGTCATGTGTAGTTCTTCAAATTCAAATATACTCAATCGCCAGTACGTGACTAATCCAGCCTTATCCTTATCTATATGCAAAACTCTCCAACATTTTAAGCCTACAGGGAACTTTATCACCTTTTTATGAGTCACAAATGACAACTGAAATTTTTGTTTCTTCGTTTCAAAATTAAGGTGTTTTAAATTTCAGCCATTTTTAGGACTGAATTTTATTTATGATTTGTAATCATTACACGTAATTTATGTTGAATTTTAATATCTGTGTTTTCGAAATTTTAATTCTATGTCTAAATTTTAATTATATAATTTTTTAAATTTTTCCCTGAAAAGTAATTTGCAAACACTGATGATGATGAAAATGAAGAAATAAACCGAAAATAAGCCAAAAGTAAACCGAAATAAGCCGAAACGTAAATATATATATGTAAAGAACGACGCTTGTGTAGAAGAGCGTTCCGCACAAGATGAGGAGGGAGAACGAGTAAATGAAAAATGAGGTACCTCCCAGGAATCGAACCCGGGACCATCCAATTGCCGGTCGGATATGTTAATTACTACACCAAGGACATATCTGTTAACATATCCGACCGGCAATTGGATGATCCCGGGTTCGATTCCTGGGAGGTACCTCATTTTTCATTTGCTCGTTCTCCCTCCTCATCTTGTGCGGAACGCTCTTCTACACAAGCGTCGTTCTTTACATTAATTATAGTGTGTGTTGTTTGCAGTTAAAATATATATATATATATATATATATATATTATATATATATATATATATAAAGTCATTTTGGAAATTTTAATTTTATTATTACAAATGAAGATATATACTGTACCTTTCAACCTTTCAAATGTTCCGTGCGATGATTCTTCATTTCACGTAAGTCAAGCTTGTTGCCGCCTCCTCTCAAGAAGAAGCTTCGGCTGTGTTTAGGCCTATAGCTTTATCCCAAACCTTGAGAAGTCTAAGGTCGATCTTGAGATTACGCAATTACAATGAGTATATATATATATATATATATATATATATATATATATATATATATATATATATTGTCAGAAGACAACAACATGTCATTCAACGCCGAGAAATTTCAGCTCTTGAGATATGGTAGAAAAGAAGAACTTAGACTGCATAATATGCTCCAGATAGACAAGAAATTCAGAGAAGCACGAAAGCGATTGATCTCGGGGTAATAATGACAGATGATGCAAAATTCGAAACACAAAATCAGATAGCGATAAATAAAGCAAAAAGAGTCGCCGGACAGGTACTAAGAACATTCAAGAGAAGGGAAAGGACAGTAATGATTCCCCTGCTAAAACACTGATTATACCAAACTTGAATACTGCTCAGTTTTGACGTCCCCATATAAAAAGGAAGAAACTAATAAACTAGAAGAAACGCAAAGGCATTTCACAGCCAAGATTGATGGCTGCAAAGAACTCAACTACTGGGAAAGACTACGTAAACTAAATCTGTACTCACTGGAAAGAAGAAGAGAGAGGTACATCATAATCTACATATGGAAAATGATCGAAAAACTGGTACCAAACCTAAAACTAAACCCAATTACCATTCAAACAACACTGGAAAATAGGAAAGGCAGAATGTGTAGTGTTCCCAAATTAAAGGCCCGACAAGGGACCTCCTCAACCCTGAAGGAAAATAGCTTGGTTGTCAGGGGGCCAAGACTTTTCAACCAGCTTCCTAAGGACCTCAGAAACGTAACGGGGGTCAAAGTTGAAGTCTTCAAGAAAAGACTGGATGCCTGGCTCAGGACAGTACCAGATGAGCCGGGCGTGCCTGGCTATGTACGGTGGAGAGCGCAAGAAAGGAACTCGCTCCTCCACCAGGCCAGACCTAGAGGCGGGGCCAACAGCTTGACCTCCGTGTGAAGAGAGACCAACGCACGAAACAACATAAGGTTCATAAGGTAAGCTATATGTATAATAAAAGGACGTGTGTGTGTGTGTGTGTGTGTGTGTGTGTTGCAGCCATAGGTCCAAAATGGAAGCAGTTACAAACATGAAACTTCACACACACATACTGATTAGGTCCCGAGGTTGTGCACCTGGGTGTTAATAAATTAAATAATTAATTTTAAAAAATTAAATGACGTCATCAAGATCATTACGTATATATATATATATATATATATATATATATCGAAACCTATGGTAAAATTATTGAATACCCGGTTAGGTTCATTGAACGCCCGGTTAAGTCAACTGTACGCCCTTGACGATTGGTTAGGTTAAGTCGTGATATTTTCGTTAAAACGCGAGATATTTTTGCTACTCGCACGAAGGGTGGGTTCTTGGCTAGTATATCTATAATAATAATAAAAGGACGTGTGTGTGTGTGTGTGTTGTGTGTGTGTGTGTGTGTGTGTGTGTGTGTTCCAGCCATAACTCCAAAATGGAAGCAGTTACAAATATGAAACTTCACACACATATTGATTAGGTCTACAGGTTGTGCACCTGGGTGTTAATAAATTAAATCATTAAAATTACTGGCCCGAAGGCCCCAGCACCGCGCTTAAACTACAGAGAAGAACGCAGCCGTGAAAATTTTGAGCTTCACATTGTGTCAAGATTTCTGAATCTTAAGATTTTCATGACTAATTATTTGGTCAATAAAACTATAGAGAAGAACACAGTCATGAAAATCTTGAACTTCACATATAATTAAAACTAGCGGAGCGACCCGGCGTTGCCGGGGTGGATGTTGAACGCTATATATATATATATATATATATATATATATACAGTATGTTAAACACAGACCATGCATGGAACAAGGAACTCTTCTGGGAAAATTAAATCCACTATAGTCCGAATAAGTAATGGTAAATGACAAATACCACAGTTTTTCTTTTTCATGATGCTAGCCCGACGTGGGCAACGGGTCTCTCGCAAAGCGGTCCCATAAATATAGCTTCCCTCACCAGCTATCTGCAAAGCAGACAGGATCCAGCTTTGGGACATGGATCTAGGGTTTAAAGCAAGCCTAGTCCCACTACATTTAGAACCTCTATATAAGTAAAAGACTCGTTGCATTCACGTCGGATTGAATAAATCAAAGAAAAAGGGGTAACTATTGTATTTTTAGCCAAAAAAAACCAAAACTTAAACCTCAACCGGGACATTGAGCGTCCACTTTTCAAGGCACGTAACACGTCCGTTTAATATACACAAACTCAGAATGGTCCCCTGAGAAACTTATATGTTAAACACAGACCATGCATGGAACAAGGAACTCTTCTGGGAAAATTAAATCCACTATAGACCCGTTGCCCACGTCGGGCTAGCATCATGAAAAAGAAAAACTGTGGTATTTGTCATTTACCATTACTTATTCGGACTATAGTGGATTTAATTTTCCCAGAAGAGTTCCTTGTTCCATGCATGGTCTGTGTTTAACATATAAGTTTCTCAGGGGACCATTCTGAGTTTGTGTATATTAAACGGACGTGTTACGTGCCTTGAAAAGTGGACGCTCAATGTCCCGGTTGAGGTTTAAGTTTTGGTTTTTTTTGGCTAAAAATACAATAGTTACCCCTTTTTCTTTGATTTATTCAATCCGACGTGAATGCAACGAGTCTTTTACTTATATAGAGGTTCTAAATGTAGTGGGACTAGGCTTGCTTTAAACCCTAGATCCATGTCCCAAAGCTGGATCCTGTCTGCTTTGCAGATAGCTGGTGAGGGAAGCTATATTTATGGGACCTCTTTGCGAGAGACCCGTTGCCCACGTCGGGCTAGCATCATGAAAAAAAAAACTGTGGTATTTGTCATTTACCATTACTTATTCGGACTATAGTGGATTTAATTTTCCCAGAAGTGTTCCTTGTTCCATGCATGGTCTGTGTTTAACATATAAGTTTCTCAGGGGACCATTCTGAGTTTGTGTATATATATATATATATATATATATATATATATATATATATATATATACATATATATACAGGTGTTCCATAAGTCCGGCATCATAGGAGAAATTCATATTTTTCTATTTCTACAAACCATAATTCATATTTTTCTCTTTCTACAGGCCATAATGTCTGTGAGCAAGGAAGAACGAATCCAGATAATTCTACTCATAGGAAATCGGGAGTCAAAGAGAGGCCGCTGCTGAATTCAACAGACTGCATCCAGACCGCAAGCCAATAACACAGAGTTGTGTTAGCAGACTTGTTGCAAAGTTTAAGGAAACAGGATCCAGAGAAGATAAACCACGCAGTGGACCTTCAAGGAGGTCCACTGACGATGATACAGCGACTGCTATCCTGGCTCATTTTAACAGAAGTCCCAATAAGTCTCTTCGGCGATTGTCCGCCGAGACAGGAGTGTCGAAAAGTAGCATCCATCGCATTCTTCAGGCTCACAAATGGCATCCATATAAACTTCAGATCCTACAGAAATTAAGCGAAGATGATGATGATCCCGACCGGCGGATGGAATTTTGTGAATGGGCTACGGAACAATATGCTCGGGATGCCAATTTCCCGTCCACCATTCTGTTCAGTGACGAGGCTGTTTTTTATGGAAATGGTGAGGTAAATCGACAGAACACCCACTACTGGTCTCAAAACAACCCTCACTGGTATACCTCTTCAAAGGAACAAGGTGCATCTCGGGTGATGGTATGATGTGGCGTGGCATTTGGAAGGATCGCATCATAGGCCCCCTCTTTTTCGATGAACATGTCACTGGAGGCACCTACCTACGACCTACGTATGCTCAAGGAAGAAGCATTTCCCAGTGTCTTGAACGAAGAAGGAAATTTTCCAACACGGTTCCAGCAAGACGGCGCTCCTGCACATTACAGTACCCAAGTAAGGGAATACCTGTACCAACAATTCTCTGGTCATTGGATAGGACGTCGAGGGCCTGTGGAATGGCCAGCTAGAAGCCCGGATCTCACGCCACTAGATTTTTATCTCTGGGGCCACTTGAAAGCGCTGGTATACGCGGAGAAAATCAGGAGTGTTGAACACTTGCGGCAGCGCATTATTGGGGCATGTAACACTATTACTCATCACATCATTCACCGTGTGCTTGCTGACTGGGTATCACGTCTGAATTTGTGTATTGAAAACAATGGTGGACATATTGAGCACGTTCTGTAAATAAAAGCTTTTGTTTTGCCTTTTTTTATTATTTTTCCTATGATGCCGAACTTATGGGACACCCTGTATATGTATGTAATATATATATATATATATATATATGCAAAAATAACTGCAATGACCGCGCAGTATATAAATGAATAGAAACGACATAAGTATTAAGGAACGTTTCTGCACACGAGGAGGAGAGATAGAGCGTCCGACCGGCAATTGGAAGGCCCTGGGTTCGATTCCCAGGCGGTTCGCCTCATTTTTCATTATTTCGTTATCTCTCCTCCTCGTGTGCAGAAACGTTCCTTAATACTTATGTCGTTTCTATTCATATATATATATATGTATATATATATATATATATGTGTGTATATATATATATATATATATATGTATATATGTGTGTATATATATAGTATATACCCGGTTAGATCAACTGATTGCCAGGTTAGGTTAATTGAATGCCCGGTTAGGTCAACTGAATGCCCGATTAGGTTAGTTGAATGCCCGGTTAGATGCCCGGTTAGGTTAATTGTACGCCCTTGACGATTGGTTAGGTTAAGTCGTGATATTTTCGTTAGCTTATAGCGTTCAACATCCACCCCGACAACGCTAGGTCGCTCCGCTAATATGCTTCCCATATATATATATATATATATATTTTAATTGGGTTTGTTTAACCTCCTTCGCAACATCTAAGGTTATATGACGGAGGGGCCCTACAGCTTTACGTGGGATCCACGGGTCGCTACATAATCTGGGCGCAGAGGACGGTCTCCCATTCAACTACTACCCAAACCCAATGTCGCTTAACTTCGCTGACCTCCAGGAAGCGGTGTCACGACATTGGCCACGACGTAGCCCATATATATATATATATATATATATATATATATATATATATAAAGGAGTGTCGTGATTAATCACTATAGCTTCATTAGTGCGATTAATCGGCTAATCTATTCGATGCCGATAATTTTTTTTTCTCTACCGATTAAATTGGTGAAACATCAAGACTCTTTCCCAATGTCTACCGATTAAATTGGTGAAACATCAAGACTCTTTCCCAAATGTTAAATGAAAATAATTGCTTCTTCCTCATAGCAATTGCGTAATCTCGAGATCGACCTTAGACATCTCAAGGTTTGGACAAAGCTATAGGCCTAAACACAGCCGAAGCTTCTTTTAATGGCCCTTGGTATTATTAGTCTGCTGTTCGCTTCTGACACAAAGGAATACCAAATAATCTATACTATAATAAGAGAGCTGTCCGTCTGTCTGTCCGTCCGTCACACTTTCCGAAATTGTGAGAAAAAATTGTGAGAAAAAATTTCAGAAATTGTAAAAAAAATTCAGAAATTGTATTACGGGCGGCTATGTGAAGCTCAAGATTTTCATGACTGTGTTCTTTTCTGTAGTTTAGCAATGGGGAAGGGTGAGGGTGGGGGGAAGGGTGGGAGTGGGGGGAAGGGTTGGGGTGGGCGGAAGGGTTGGGGTGGGCGGAAGGGTGGGGGTGGGGGTAATGGGGGATGGGTGTGGTAATGGGGAGGGGTGGGGGTAATGGGGGGGGGTTAGCCCCCAAGTTGTATGAATGGGGGTGAGGAGGTTTTGGGAGATACCAGATTCAGAAATGTTGACACAATGTGAAGCTCAAATTTTCACGGCTGGGTTCTTTTTTTGTAGTTTAGCATGTCTAACCGTCAGCGAAGCGGCGGGAACTGTACTAGTAAGAAGAATAATAATAATACTTTTATCCTGTTTGTACGTCGCATACGAATGAGGGAACCCATACTTTTAGGGGTACTTAACTAAAAATGAGTCGTACTAATATGATTACAATTCACTCCCAGGAGATATTTTCAAAATTTTTTACAGTAAAATCAATCATCAGGGAGTAAGTAGCTAGCGCCCCTAGCTCAGGGTTAACACCGTTTCTCTATGAGCGAGTGAGCTCGGGAGTTTGTCTCCCGATGGTGTTAGCTAATAATAATCCGGTAGTTAGCGCAATGGACCGCATTGGTTTCGTCTAAATGTTGTGCCAGGTTCTGATCCTCTTAACGAGAAACTTAAACACAATTACTTTACCCCGACCATAAAATTTTCATTTTGGATGTTGATCCTTTTTAAAGGAACTTTTTCATTTTCATATTTTTCATTGATCCAGCTAATGAAATTGATCTTAGTTTTAACTGAAAATATATGCGTTTCCTAATAAGGCTTAACATAAAAACAGTCTACCCGACAGTTTTATAATCTACAGAATGCTTTTATCATTATAGCCTAGCCCTACTCAACCATTGACCATACTCAACCACCGATGTTCGACTGCCGATGGTGCTGATAATGATAATCCAAGTGTTGGCCGCATTCGTTGCCCTGAGCGCTGTGCCAGTTTCTGGCACTCTTCATCGAGTACTATTATTACTATTATTACTATTATTACATTTATGGACGAACTGACTTTTCCTCGATTTGGCAAAAAACAGAAAATTTTTTACCAGCGTGGCCTGACTAGATATAGATGGGCTTTGGATAAGCTCTACCTGGACTAGGCTCAGTGCTTCAAGTAGTCTATCTAAACTATTATTATCTACCCTATTCATTATCTATCCTGATTTGTATGTCGATTAAATAATTAATTATTAATTGATGATTTTTATATAAGTGCCAAGAGATGCGAGGTATGGGATTTTAAGCTGCCATTTATTATAGGAAAAATATAATGAGACGAGTGTCTCTGACGTCACAATCGCAATTACACTATAACCTAACTTGGGTGTAACTATGTTTACACGCTCTGTTCTAAGTTAAGAAAGAATTTAATTGCTTTCAAATGTTACGTCATGTGACTGCCAAATAAATTCTTTCTTAACTTAGAACAGAGCGTGTAAACATAGTTACACCCAAGTTAGGTTATAGTGTAATTGCGATTGTGACGTCAGAGACACTCGTCTCGTTATATTTTCCTATAATAAATGGCAGCTTAAAATCCCATACCTCGCATCTCTTGGCACTTATATAAAAATCATCAATTAATAATTAATTATTTAATCGACATACAAATCAGGATAGATAATGAATAGGGTAGATAATAATAGTTTAGATAGACTACTTGAAGCACTGAGCCTAGTCCAGGTAGAGCTTATCCAAAGCCCATCTATATCTAGTCAGGCCACGCTGGTAAAAAATTTTCTGTTTTTTGCCAAATCGAGGAAAAGTCAGTTCGTCCATAAATGTACTAAAAAATCCACTACCTTCAAAAATTTGAGCTTCGCATTTAAAGCCAGAGTCGAAAGTTGTGAAGTTGCACTCAAAACGTAAGGTAATCTTTGACCAAAGCAAAAAATTGTGTATACCAAGATACGAAACTGACAATATTTTCCATTATTTAGTGCGTTATCTCGCCAAATGAATATTAGACACTTTCCACCTAGCGTATGAAGCGAGAACTAATATTTACACGAGGGCATACTCGCGTGATTTAGAGGTGTATTACCAAAAACTGAATACAGTATTTCCACATTAATCTTTAAAAAAATGGAATCCTACAGGGTGTCCCGTAAGTCTGGACCCATAGGGAAAAATAATAAAATTACAAAATAGTCCAAAAATTTATTACATAATCTGTTCAAAGTGTCCGCCGTTGTGTCGCACACATAGTTGAAGACGTAATCTCCACTGCGACAGCACTTTCTGAATCACAGTCGCAGAAATTTCTTGACACGCCTCCACAATGCGTGCTTTAAGGTGGAAAATGTTCTGAAGTTTGACCTCGTACACTTTGGCTTTCAAGTGGCCCCACAAATAAAACTCCAGCGGAGTAAGATCATAATAAAAAAATAATAAAAATAATAAAAAAATAATAAAAAATATATTATAAATAAATTTTTGGACTATTTTGTAATTTTATTATTTTTCCCTATGGGTCCAGACTTACGGGACACCCTGTATATGCTAATTTATTTCGTGATTCTATATTTGATTACATATTAAACTATATAACAACAAATATTAAAAGTTGATGGGTTTTTTTCGTGGATGATTTATTTATCGATCCAAACCCTAGATGGCAGAATAGAAAAAGTTAACGCAAAAGTAGGTGGAGTTTCGGATCTTGTTATAAATTGTCTGAGTAAATGTTAACGTTCCACTGGCTTAAAAATTCTTTTCAAAATCCTTTGTGCTAAATTAATTATGTTATAATCAGGGATGGGAAACCGAATCGAAATCGAAATCGATAAAACCGATATTTTTTCTTGAAGCGAAATCGAAAAAAAAACGAAACTGATATTTTTGGAAAAACCGAAATCGAAATTTAGACCGAAACCGAAAAGAATAAAAAAACTTGAATCGGAATCGAAATCGATAAAAAATATCAGTTCAAACCGAAATTAAGAAATAAAATTTAATATTCAAACTGCTTTCTATTAAAGGAGAGTTGACCAACTTCCGGGGATTAAAGACAGGGCTACTTTTACGATACCTGACTCCTCAAATAGGGTAACATAAAGGCGTGAAATTTTAAGATGTATTAGCTTCCTTACATTCCATCCAGTTTTGTTTATTATCCCTGATTTTTTTTATATATATAAATAGAAACAGGGTGCTTTGACTGCGTTGATCTGATAATATATTCTCCTCCCTCAAAGGAGGGCGGTTTTAGGCGGGTCCCTAAGTTGTAGAAATAATATGAAAAAGTTTACTGAAAAAAAATGAAGACAACTTCAAGATATAGTACTGATTAAATGTAAATAATCATCCAATAGCACAACTTTTTTATTTGGAATAAGTGTGCAGAAATAATAGATAAAAGCTCATATTATATGTAAATAATGAACATATTATACTGAAATCTGAAAAACTGAAATCGAAATCGATATGAAAAACCGAAATCGAAAAAAAAACCTGAATCGAAAAAAAATGAAAAAAACCGAAATCGAAACCGAAATCGATATTTCTCAAAACTATGAACTGAAATCGAAACTCGAATCGAAATTCATTTCGGTTTCCCATCCCTGGTTATAATGCGAGCGACTAGATACAGGTAAGCTTTGGTTTATCTGTATGCCCTGAAGACCTAATAACCTAGACTGCTAAAGGATATGCTATAGACTTGAATACCATGCAGATTTGTTATTAAAAATAATTAAAGCTATAAGATAAACTAGCTGCGTGTAAATGATATAATCTATATGGAACGTAAAAGAGTGGATCATTTTCTTTACTATTATTATTATTATTATTATTAATATTATTATTATTATATAAATAAAACAAATGTAGTTTGACAGCGGCGAGAATAGAACAAACCCAGAATAGAACAGACCCAGAACTGCCATCTAGCGGTAAGACACGAAGAGACGAGAAAGGAATTTTTTCAAATTATTCAGTTTTAATTTATGATACATTTTGTTTTCAAACTTTTTCACTTCCGAGATAAAAAAAATCCTTAATGCGAGGGTCCACGTAGCGAGGAACCCACGACAGATGCTCTTACCCATCTGGAGCAGGCGCTGTTTGAGCGTAATGAGGATATACCGTAGCTATGTCGCAACACCACTTCCCATTAGATCTGTGTTCAGATGATCTAGTAACCCTTAGATCAACAATACGTTGATCAGTGAATGTAACTGTATTTTAAGAATAACCACAATAAACTTTACAAACGCCCACTAGCACTAGTGGGGGGGGGGTGTAGTACCAACCACATTGGGAACCTCTTCCTTAGATGGTTTGGATCCTACGTAAAGGTAAAGGTTCCTCCGTTACGTGACCTTTGCCTTCCCAAGGCGGTTTGAAAACTCCAAATATTATCATTACCGTATTGCGCGCACTACCAAAACATAGCACTAACGTGTTTTGCTAATATTTAGTGACTTACATTTTCACTTTTTAAGCAGTAACGTGATTTGCTTCTTATACAGGGGGTTTTCAAAAGTAAATAGACATTATGATGGCTGTCCTCAAGAACAATTTGCAGAGCTCATCAATGGAATACCAGAACGACGTGTGTCAGCTTTACATAATGCAAAAGAGGATTGCATTGATTCAATAGATTTGTTAGTATTTATTAACTTTTTTATCAACTCAAACACTACGAAAAAACCAAATGTGTCTATTTATTTTTGTCAACCCTCTATAATATAATAAATTAATAGAACTTTTAGCGTGTTTCTCCATTTTTCTGACAAATTCCTAAAAACTGTAGAAATAATATGAGTCAGAATAAAACTGTTATTATTCATGATAAAGTACAACAGTCCGACATTTCGCCTCGTCACTTTGAATATTTTCAAAGACAGTTAAATTTTAAATTTACATACAATGAGAAACAGTTAAAAGGCTATAAAATTATATATTAGTTACGCGGAGTAACACCTGTATGTAAGTCAGAGCTTGTAGGGGAGTAGGTTACGCCGTTTCCTATAAGCGAAGCAAAGTCGCTGGGTCAGGGGTTCGAATCCTCCTGATAATGCTAGTAATAATAATGCAGGAGTTACCGAAATGAGCCGTATTAGTTGGCCGGAGCACTATGCCAGTTTCTGGCTCTCCTGACTGTGCCCATATATGTAAGGGTATTTTCATATGTAAGGGTATTTGTATATATGTATATGGCCTAAACCATTAGAGGTACAGTAAAACTAAACATACCTTACAAAAGAGAATTTAATCCTGCATTTAATGAGAAACAATTAAAACTTGGTGTTCCCCCTTGGCTTCCAAGACAGCCTGAATTCGCTTTGGGTAGCTTGCAAAAGTGACGTGAATAGATCTTGATCGTCACGCAAATTTGCTAAAACAGTTTCAATGTGTTGCGTCATTGTATCCTTCGAAAATCGATTTGCTGCAGGTTCTTGAAACGAGAGACATTCAACCTTGCCCTTTATAACTGATCCAATGCGTTCACATTGTAGTGTTTTCATAATACCGAAAATTTTCAATACCGGTATTTGGAGGCAATTATGCTAATCCCGGTATTGATACCGGTATTATGAAAAAAATAATTTATTTGATTTATTATGGTGCCACCCTACCAACCCTCCCACAAGTCTGAGGGACTTGCAGTACTCACCATATTTACTATAAATTAATGACCCAACTCCAAATAGATGGCATTCTATTCGAAAAAGTTTATACAGTAAATTACTAAATTGTAATAAAAATATTATTTGAATTTTTTTTTAGCATATTATTATACAACTACTGGGGTAGATAGAAATTATTAGTATCTAAATATTTATTTCTTAGTTTGATTTTGAAAGTATGCTTTGAGGAAACAAAGAGCATCTAGGGATTGTTCAGATAGACTTGATCTCAGTTTCGTCAGAAATAGGCCTGCAGCAGAAAAGGCTCTTTCTGATTCTGCACTTGTAGGTTTAATTGAAAGCAGTACCTTGTACAGCTTCTCTAAATTCTCACTTCTCTGTAAAGTAACTTCCAAGCTTTTAAATTCATTAGTAACATCAAAATCAATGGAATTTTTTTTAGATGGCACTTTCCCTAGTTTGTCCATTTCTTGCATGTATTCACTCAGTAATGAATCTGCTTCCACTTCAGTCTTATCGGAGGACTAAATTGCCTAAATTTTACAATAGCAATTTTTGTCAATACCGAAAACCTATAATATCGGTATCGGTATTATTTGTACTTCTTCAATATTGGTATTAATACCGGTATTTCAATACCGGTTTTAACCCCTAGTTCACAGACGTTCAGGTCAGGAGAATTTCCTGGCCATTCTTCATTTCCAAAAGAAATCGATCTCATGGTTCCGCAACAACTGTTGAGTGGCTAATGTCTTAAAGCAGGGGGCCTTATCGTGCAGAAGTGTGACCTGATCGACATCCATAACATTGTTTGGGTTTCTTAGAAAAGGAATGACATGCTGGGATAGAATATATCACGAAAATACTGTCCATCCCAACTCTGACCATTTGGCTTCAGCACCCACATGAGCTTCTTTGCAGTGAACAAAACAAACACACCACACAGTCTGGACTTTTTAATAATTCGCGATAATGTTCATTGTCATCGATTTCATCTGGTGTTGTGGCCCACACTCAATCATTTTCGTAGTTAGGCCGACGTGTTACGTAAACAAAAAATTCATCGGAGACAGCTAAATGCATGAAATCATCCACATCCCAATCTTCAAGATAATGGGCAAACCACATTCTGTCATCGATGTTAAGTTGAGTTTTTTTGGCTTTGGAAGTTCATACCAAGGCTTTAAACCTTGCCTATGACGGTACAGTCGAATGATCTCACCACTAACGATCTTTCCTCTCAACACTTCGATCTCTCTAGAAAGTTTACCACAGCTGTTTTTCCGCTTACGCGTACCGCTTTCAATGATGTCCTTTGTTTCCTGAGAGAGTGGCAAATTTGGGGCCCAGATTTGGTTGTATCCATTTCACATTCATCCAAAGTTTTATTCCAATTTCTTTTGACGAAGTCCTCACTTCTTCGCAACTTTTTGGCAACCCATGAACGTGTTATAAAGGTGGCTCCAGCATCACGAGCTTCCCGAAATGTTATTGCTCGTACGCGATCTATCACACGTTGCCTCTCCGAATCACCAATTAATTAAGAAGCCATTATATTATCACTTTATCAGCTAGAGTAATTTTAATACCTGCAATAAATAAAGAATTTTATATATTTTTATAATCACTAAAAACTATTTCGACATAAATAAACATGTAAGCTGCAAATTGGGGGACTAAGGTTTTTTGGAACCCCTTATATGTAAGGGTATTTGAAATTCGTACGCTGTGCACCAGTACTAAAACTAATATATATATATATATATATAATATATATATCCTTTTTCTTTCTATATTTTGCAATTCAACCCTTTCCCTGTTATAAGATATGAGATACAACGTAATAAGAGAATATTTTTGTATAGTTGGGTGATGTATCATTGCAAAATGAATTTGATTGCAGTATTATGATGGAATCTTAGCTTTTGCAAAACAAGTTTGTTGACCTAAAATGAACCAAAATAAACGTATACATATTAATTTTCATACCATACATACATATATACGTATATACTCTCTAACACTGTAAAAGGTTTCGCTTTTGATGTAAAGCATCGGATGAAATCATTTTGAGAGCTGATTTCAAGGTTGGCTTCTCTCGAGACGTAAACAAAAGCATTGTAAAACGAATTCAGGAAATGGGATACTGTGAATAACGTCCATTGTTTGCAATAAACTAATATTTAATGGTTGCTTATGACTTTTACGTCTAATTATAATCCTTTTATAACATTAAATTGTGACATTCGTGATTTTGGTTTGCTTATATACAAACACATCGAAAGAAACGAGCAAAATCTTTCGGTTTCATTCCGTTTGATTGATCGTATGAACGAAGATGAACTGGTCTGAAGCATGCTTTACCAAAATTGAAGAGGGTGTTTGTTAAGTTCTGCATAAGTAATTTAAGAGCTAACGCTAAACAGGATATTCATAAGATTCTTTCAATTTTAAACGAAGCGTGAATGCGAGCAATTTTATTTACCTGATAAGCAACAATTGAAATGATAAACAGCTTTTGGGGATCATGAAAAACATGATGGTCTCCCGCGTCTCACTCTTTCACCAACTTTCCCTCATGACAAAACATAAAACACGCGCAGACCGTTTAAAATTCATTCGCATTTATTAGTCGAACAAAATTTAAAAACAGACTTTTAACATAATTTTCCTCACGAATGTAACTCACTTCGAGATTAGCCATTGCGTGTTATTCTACCTGCAACAAAAAAAAAAAGGTCCCAAAACGAGACACCAATTGAATTTTTTTTTTTTAGTTGTAATGTATCACTTTCGTAAATTTAATTTAAAATAAATTTTCCTATGAGACCGGATTTTTGGGACACCCTGTATATGGTTACTTTCAATCCGATTGACCCAGTTAAATACGTTATTTATGATGATGCCTTTCAAAATTATTATTATCTTAGTGCACCTCATATATTAAATTATCACATATAACGAATGACGTAATTCAAAATAAAACTATATATACACCACTGGCTCCCAACCTGGGGTAAATTCCCCCTTTGGGGAGAATTTGCCCATCTCCAGAGAAGTAATACAAACTTCAGTTTCCTTCTTCCTTCCAGATCTTTTAGATGTGTATTTTTTTTTATGTAGGAATGAGTGGCCAAGGGCGAATGCCCGTAACCCCCCCCCCCCCCCACACTTATAGAGGAAGAAGAGCCAAAATCAAAATCCAAGGTTTTTGAGATGCCTGGACACTCTGCGTTCGAAAGATTGGAGGTCATAGACAGGTGGAAAGATGGATTGAATGAATTGAGTGAAACTGAATACAAACTTTAAAAATAGTATACAAATTCCCAAGATTTAACATTTTCTTTTTTTTTAAATGCAAGAATGGGGTTAGTAAATTTATGATCATTATCTAAATAAAAATTAAACCTATTGTTTGTTTCATTTTAAAAAGGCATTCATTTACTGACCTTGAAATTTTTAGAGTAATGTTGTTTTGTGGGTCAATACAATGTTTATTAGAATGATTTCAATTTGGGTATTAGTAAATTAATAAAGAGTTTTAATTCTAAATAATGGTTACTAGGCCCGTAGCAAAGTGGGGGGGGTCTAGGGGGTCGAACGACTCTCCCCACCTTTGACAGGAAAGGTCCACTTTTGTAATCATAGTTATAACTTAGGATGTGATATCATAATATATAACATCATTTAATAAATAAACACTTGCATTTTTTTTGCATTTTTAACTTCACAAACTACTCTAAACCCCCTCCCCACCAAAAACTCCGCCTTCCTGGCTACGGAACTGGTTATAGGATTATACAGTTTATGAGTTTATAGTTTGTGAATAAATGATATTGGTTATTTTTTAGAAAAAAATTGAGCGTTTCATGAATAAATTATATTTCATAATATCGAAGTTTGATTTTATGCGAGTATATGGATTTTTTATTTCAAATTACATTTTAGATTGCCAATGGAAATGATTAACCTAATCTAACCTAATCCACTTAACTTAACCTGACCTAATTTAAATTAACTTCTCAGTAGTTAGTACCAACCTTACGCGTGTCGACATTATACAGATCGACTTTGTTCCGCTACCCGAAATTCCGCATTGAGGAATTATTTTGAGAAAGTGAAGACAGACAGCAGCAGTGAGTTTTTTTTTTTTTTTTTTTTGTGTGCGCAATTACTGCGAGGAATATCTGAAACTTGGCTTCACAAAAATCACTGTCAGAGGAGTGGAGAAACCGCAGTGCGTGGTGTGCACCAAGGGAGCCGACGGCATGCGCCCAAACAAACTGCGGGCCCAGCTGGGGAAAGTCCACACGATTCACACTGACAAAGACGTTAGTTTATTTCAACGCCTGTAACGCTCCGTCAAAGTTGCCCGCTTGGGTCCCAGTAGTCGCTTTTAACAAAAAATCGAGGCTGCCCTGAGAGCGTTGTACGAAATATCCCGCTTGATTGCTCAAGTCAAGAAGTACCATACCATCGAAGAAAACCTCATCGTATCTTGTACGAAAGTTATCGTGAAAAGAATGCTGGGGGAGGATCCAGCCAAGAAGATCAAGCGGGTATCCTTGTCGAACACCAAGCTTCAGTGGCGAATTCTGGATCTCAGCGACGACATTAAAGAGTTGCTGCTGCCAGAGCTGGGCAATAAATACATTGAATGTATTTAAATACTAAATACTACATGGGAGAAATGTATTTAAATACTAAATACTAAATACATTTTACGAATGTATTTAGATACTAAATACAAAATACATCAATTGTATTTAAATACATTTGTAAATACATAAATACAAAATTTTAACATATGCATTCACTAATTCATGAGTAACAACAATATAAAATGCTTGATAAAGGATAAAGAAATAGTACAATCTAATTTCCGATTATATATTTCCCTTTTTAGAACAAAACAAAAACAAAAGAACTTAGAACTTACGATGTTCAACCAGTGACATATTATACTCATTATATCATTGCAAAATGAGTAACAATTAATGAGTAGATGAGACATAAACGTAAACATAAGACGTAAACATAAACATAAGGCACCTTACAAATTCTCTTTATTTCACGGTTGCTGCGGATCAAAACCAATCTTTCAAAAGTTTTGTCTGAAAGAGAGTTTCTTTTGGGAGTCAAAGTGATTCCCGCGAATGAGAATATTCGCTCTACCGGTGCCGAAGATGGTAATGTCGTGTTATAGCGAGGAACAGTCTTTTTATGAGAGGATGTTTTCCCAAACTGTTGATGGTCCGATCGGAATCTTGTAGAAATGCCAATACATTCATGTCTGCAGATGGTGCAATAGAGGACCTCGAAGACGAAGAGTTGTGGGCGAAGCCAAAGTACAAGTGATTGAACTGACACGTTGAAACATGAACCATGCTGTACTACACTGTCGACGCGTCGTACTGTGCTAGTACAGAACGTGTATTAAACCAGTAAAAGTATTTACATTTTTATATGTTGAGTATTTAAATACATTGTATTTAAATACTCATTAAAGTATTTAAATACTATATTTAAATACATGAAAAACAATGTATTTATAAATACAGTTCTAAATACACAAATGTATTTAAATACGTATTTAAATACAAATGTATTTAAATACTGCCCAGCTCTGGCTGCTGCAATCCTCAGAAAAACTGTCTTTGCGATTCAATTCCTTGAACCCACAGATGTTGCCTCACTTTCTCAGCTCATCACATTCAT
>JAJOZX010008480.1:122500-187228 GCA_023014485.1 Bathynomus jamesi
AATATATATATATACAGTATATATATATATATATAGTAGTATGTCATTTTGGTTTGATTCAAGGAAGTGATTTTCAAATTAAGTTAAGTCATTTTGTTCTAAGGACATTGTATTCAAATTTGATATTGTGTGTTTGATTAAAAAAGCTCTCTCTCTCTCTCTCTCTCTCTCTCTCTCTCTCTCCTCTCTCTCTTCTCTCTCTCTCTCTCTCTCTCTCTCCTCTCTCTCTCTCTCTCTCTCTCTCTCTCTCTGCAAAAAAGAAAAACTTTTAGTATTGTCTTTTTCTCTATTGTTACGATTAGGACGCTACTGCTATCTCATACGTGGGAAGAGAGGCTTGGAACCTCTATAAATAACACCATTTAACTTCAGTTGTAGGTAAATATTTAGAGGGGATAATAGCGAGTAGGATTGTTGACCATTTGCATTCCTACAAGCTACTTGGGGACTCCAACATGGGTTTAGACGGCATAGGTCGTGTCTCACCATCATGCTCGAGTTTTTCTACGTCATGTTGAGTGAGTATGATAAGAGTAGGGCGATTGATTAGAAGGCCTTTGATAAGGTACCTCACCGCCGGCTAATGGCCGAAGTGCGCGCGCTGGGTATTGGTGGGGAAGTAGGTAGGTGGATTGGAAACTGGCGAAAAATGCCACAAAGTTAATCCCTTTCGTTAGGCATATGGGCTACAATCGACGCTTACGTGACGCGGGTTCAAAGATGTCGATTTTAGAAACATGTTTAGTTCAAATGATAACCCAACTCGCAACAATGGTTAGAAGTTGGATTTGAAATGATTTAGGACTAGTATATGTGGGAATTACTTTAACACGTTGATAGCTTAAGATTAAAACATAAGAAAACTCTGCAGGAGTTCGCTTGCACGGTGTCTCTGTGAGCAAGGTAAATATAGAGCTATTTATATATTCTCCACTTTCCTGTAAAATTTCCTTCGCTACTTTTCCAGGGTCAAGGTATTTTCTTCAACCTTTTTCCGTACCTGCCTCTGGCAGGGAGGGAGCGGAGGGTGGGGAGAGAGCCTTCTACTTTTCTATCCAGTTTTCTACTACTGTTAGGATAGTTGAAAGAAAAATAAACTTTTAATAACAGGAACAGTTCCTCGGTGGATCAGTTCAAGAAAAGGTTAGACCAAATCTTGCACACTATTTGAGTGTGTAGAAAATTTTCCCTGGCACCCGTTGCCATTGGTACCTCCTCGGTATGGGCCGCAAGGCCTTTTGAGGTACTTCTTTTCCTTGTAACTCCTTGTAACTCTCTCTCTCTCTCTCTCTCTCTCTCTCTCTCCATTAAAAATGATAATTGCTGCGTTGTCTTTAACTGGATATAAGATAAATCTGTGAAGCTAATTTTCCCTGCCAAATACCGATGTGTTTATTTTCGTATTTGTACATTAAACCATTATAGTTTTAATTTTACTGCTGAAAAAAACTGTAAACACTTAATCAAAGCTTTATTTGAGATGTAAATAATTTTATAATTACATTTACGTAAGACGCAGGCGATTTTGAAGATAAAAATATATTATAAAATGCATGGCTAGAGTAACAAGGCGAAATTCGTTTGTTTTATTCACAAAAAACGACTTTATTAACTTTCTTTTTTTTTTACAGTATAATTTATTTTCTTTTATTTTTCAAGGTGCTTCTGTGAATCAAAAATTGTATATTGCACCGTTAACATAATAATTTCGAAAATTTTAGGAGTTAATATAGGAAGTTCTCAAACTTAAAATTTACAACTGCTAATTTACCTCTCTCTCTCTCTCTCTCTCTCCCTCTCTCCTGGCTGAGGAATAGGCGGCAGAGGGTTGTAATTAAAGGAGTTAGTTCGGGTTGGGCCTCGGTCACTAGTGGGGTTCCTCAGGGTTCCGTTTTGGGGCCACTGTTGTCTATCATTTACATACATGATATCGACGGTGGCATCGTCAGTCGGATCGCCAAATTCGCTGATGACACCAAGCTTGGGGCCAATGTTTGGACGCCCGAAGCGATCAAGCAACTGCGTGCGGACCTAGGTAGGATAGGAGAGTGGTCCGAAAAATGGCAAATACCGTTTAACTTGGGTAAATGCAAAGTGATGCACATTGGCTACGCCAATCCCAAGTCGGACTACTCGATGTTGGGGAGTAATATCGAGGTGACTGATTTAGAAAAGGACTTGGGTGTGCTAATTAGCAGCGACCTTAAGTTTACGAAACAGTGCGTAGAGGTGGAAAAGAAAGTCCAGAAACTATTGGGTTATATCAGGAGGCAATTTCAGTTTCGGAACAAGGAGATTGTGCTCTCTCTGTACAATTCCCTGGTTCGGCCGCACCTTGAGTATGCTGTGCAGTTCTGGTCGCCCACCCTCAGGAAAGATATTGAGAGGCTGGAGCGAGTGCAGACGAGGGCCACAAAGTTAATCCCTTCCGTTAGGCATATGGGCTACAATCGACGGTTACGCGCCCTGAACTTGTTTTCGCTGGAAACTCGGAGGCTGCGCGGTCAACTGGTCGAGGTTTTCAAGCTGTTACGCGGGTTCAACGATGTTGATTTCAGAAGCATGTTTCGTTTAAATGATAACCCAACTCGCAACAATGGTTGGAAGTTGGATTTGAAACGGTTTAGGACTAGTGTGTGTGGGAATTACTTTACGTATAAGATCTGTGACACGTGGAACAGTTTACCTTCAGAAGTTGTGAACAGTTCCTCTGTGGATCATTTCAAGAAAAGGTTAGACCAAATCTTGCACACTATTTGAGTGTGTACAAAATTTTCCCTGGCACCCGTTGCCATTGGTACCTCCTCGGTATGGGCCGCAAGGCCTTTTGAGGTACTTCTTTTCCTTGTAACTCTCTCTCTCTCTCTCTCTCTCTGCAAGGGGAACCCTAAGGAATTCTTCAGTTATGTTAATAGTAGAAAGCCCATTAGAAGCATGATAGGACCGTTAAAGGACGGAAGCGGCGTTCTGCGGACCTCCGACGTGGACATCGCTAATGTGCTTAATGAGTACTTTGCGGGAGTGTTCACCAGGGAGGATACCCGCGTCATCCCCGAGCCAGGCGTGAGGCACGAAGGTGCTGGCCTGGATAGTGTTAGATGTACCGCGACAGTCGTTGCCGATAGAATAGACAAACTGAGCGCGTTTAAGGCTCCTGGGCCAGACCAGTTTCTCCCCAGAGTGTTGCGAGAAGTGCGCGACCAGGTGGCTCCCCACCTGGCTACAGTCTTCAACAAATCGTTGGAGATGGGCCAGGTGCCTGGAGGGTAGGGTGTGACCGTTGCCCTCCAAAAATCAAAAAATGGTCCTACAATGCTGTTCAAAGTTTTAGTGTTATGTATTTATCTAGGAAACACCCCTGTAAATTTTCTTGGAGATCGGTGCATGTTTGAGCTAGCACCGTCGTACCAGCGGTCCAGCAAGTATTGCTATTTCAGCTTATGAACTTCATAAATAAGTGTGAAAATAGCACATTTTATCAGATCGATTGGGAGTGTGAACAGAATGTCGTTGGTATGGTTTTCGACACAACTTCATCCAATACAGGTAAACCTATTTCAAACACCAGCGTGAATTTATCATGACATTAATACCAAAATACAGTGAATGATTTAACAGAAATCTGCAAAAAGCACGTGCCTGAAATGGTGGCCTTAAACTACAATTACATTTTTTTTTCAGGACAAAAAACAGCTGATTGCGTCTCCCTCCAAAAGGAATTAGAGCGTGCCGTATTCTGGTGCGCCTGTCGCAGGCATGTGGGCGAAGTCATCCTAGGTGTTTGCTGGGATTGCTTGAAAGTGGAGGGCTCTTCAAGTCCAAACATAATGGTTTTCCAGAGGTGAGTCATAAGCTTTACAAAATAACAAGGAATATTATTATCTAATGAACAAATTTAGTGGAATTTCTTTTATTAGACTTATAAGATATACTAACACCAAGCAAATGATCGATCATATCAATCTTTAATACCCCTAAAACAATATTATAGATTAGTACGAAATACAATAATCCCAATAATTGCATTTCTAGGTTCAAGAACCATTTCTCTCAACTGGCGTACAATGAAAAAAAATAAATACTACTACCCCGCAATGCCTGGAGTGTTTGAGGAGTGCCAGCAGGAGATGGCTGACTTCTTCCATGAATCTCTAGCCCAACCATTTACACGTGGCGACTACAAGGAGCTGGTAGAGCTTTGTCTGCTGCTTGTAACTAAAGGATCCGAGCCAGTGAACTTCACAATGGTCTACCCCGGCGCACTTCACAAAGCAAGGTGGATGGCTAAACTACTCTATACCCTCAAGATTGTTCTTTTGTCAGGCCAGATCAAAGAGTAGTTTCCCAAAGCCGAGGTTGTAACTAAAAGTCAAATCAGCAAGTTAGAACGGTTTGCTGTGTTCACAGTCGCTGTTTATGTCCCATGGTGGATTGTTTGCCCCGTTCCAGCAAGTGCGCCACTGAATGACTTGAATTTGGTCGAAACCTTGGCTGAATTTGCCCCATATGACGCCACAATAGTTGACAAAGCACGTGTGGCACTCGGTAGACACACTTGGTACCTAACTGAGGAGTTGGCCCCACTGGCTTTGTTCTCGTCCCGAGTACAAGAAAGGACAAAAGAGGAGATGAGGAAGGCCCTTCTTTGCCATGAAGGCACTGAAGTTACTAAGAGAGTGGGGCTCAATCATGGGGGCTATGGAAAGCCATATCTTCCCCCTGTCCCAGAAAGTGGCACTGCCCTGGTGGACCTAATTGGGCCTGACTCAAGCCGGTTCTTCACCATTTTAGGCATGCCCTATCAGTTTCTCCACAGTCCAGCCATTGAATGGGCGGATCATGACGACTACCTGAACATGAAACGGGTTGTGGACAAGCTTCAGGTCGTCAATGAGGCTGCAGAGCGTGGTGTAAAACTTTGCCATGACTTTCTTAATGTTGCCAGGGATGAGGAGCACTTTCAAGAAGTCCTTCAAGTAGTTGAAAATGACAGACTCTGCATTCCTAATCAGCGCAAACGATCATCTGTTTCCGAACAGAAATCATGGTTTCTTGCTCTAGAGAAATAATACCTTGTGAATATATGATAAAACCCCTTAATGTACCATGAGAGAATAAGAATGATTAACTTTTTTGTGTTAGTGATAACAGCTTTTAATTAAGACAGGCAAATGATTTGTGTTAATATCCCTTATGATAGTTGTGTAATCTCATATATAGGCGCGTATGCCGTATAAGCAAAATCGCTATTTTTCAAATTGCTGGTGCTCACTCGAATATGCATGAATCTTCAAAACATTGCATGTGGGTATTTTTTATGTCAATATGCAACACCAAACGTTTGAACAGCATTGTAGGACAAAGTTGGGGCAACTGTCACACCCTACTGGAGGGAAGCCAACGTGACCCCTATCTTTAAGAAAGGGGATCACGAAAGTCCAGGGAACTATCGTCCCATTAGTCTCACTTCAGTTGTAGGTAAATTATTAGAAGGGATAATAGCTGATAGGATCGTTGACCATTTGGATTCCTACAAGCTGCTTGGGGACTCCCAACATGGGTTTAGACGGCATAGGTCGTGTCTCACCAACTTGCTCGAGTTTTTCCACGTCATGTTGAGTGAGTACGATAAGAGTAGGGCGATTGATATACTTTATCTCGACTTTCAGAAAGCCTTTGATAAGGTACCTCACCGCCGGCTAATGGCGAAAGTGCGCGCGCTGGGTATCGGTGGGGAAATAGGTAGGTGGATTGAAAACTGGCTGAGGAATAGGCGGCAGAGGGTGGTAATTAAAGGGGCTAGTTCGGGTTGGGCCTCGGTCACTAGTGGGGTTCCTCAGGGTTCCGTTTTGGGGCCACTGTGTTTATCATTTACATAAATGATATCGACGGTGGCATCGTCAGTCGGATCGCCAAATTCGCTGATGACACCAAGCTTGGGGCCAATGTTGGGACGCCCGAAGCGATCGAGGAACTGCGTGCGGACCTAGGTAGGATAGGAGAGTGGTCCGAAAAATGGCAAATGCCGTTTAACTTGGGTAAATGCAAAGTGATGCACATTGGCTACGCCAATCCCAAGTCGGACTACTCGATGTTGGGTAGTAATATCGAGGTGACTGATTTAGAAAAGGACTTGGGTGTGCTAATTAGCAGCGATCTTAAGTTTACGAAACAGTGTGTAGAGGTGGAAAAGAAAGCCCAGAAACTATTGGGTTATATCAGGAGGCAATTTCAGTTTCGGAACAAGGAGATTGTGCTCTCACTGTAGAATTCCCTTGTTCGGCCGCACCTGGAGTATGCTGTGCAGTTCTGGTTGCCCACCCTCAGGAAAGATATTGAGAGGCTGGAGCGAGTGCAGGCGAGGGCCACAAAGTTAATCCCTTCCGTTAGGCATATGGGCTACAATCGACGGTTACGCGCCCTGAACTTGTTTTCGCTTGAAACTCGGAGGCTGCGCGGTCAACTGATCGAGGTTTTCAAGCTCTTACGCGGGTTCAACGATGTCGATTTTAGAAGTATGTTTAGTTTAAATGATAAACCCAACTCGCAACAATGGTTGGAAGTTGGATTTGAAACGGTTTAGGACTAGTGTGTGTGGGAATTACTTTACGTATAAGATCTGTGACACATGGAACAGGTTACCTTCGGAAGTTGTGAACAGTTCCTCTGTGGATCAGTTCAAGAAAAGGGTAGACGAAATCTTGCACACTATTTGAGTGTGTAAAGACATTTAGGACCTCAGTCTGCGGAAATTTCTTTTCCTATAAAATAGTTAATATCTGGAACCAACTTCCCTCAGAAGTTGTTTCCAGTCAAAGTGTAAATGTGTTTAAAAATAGGCTAGACAAAGTACTGAATACTCTCATAGTTTAAGACTAAAACATAAGAAAACTCTGCAGGAGTTCGCTTGCACGGTGTCTCTGTGAGCAAGCTAAATATAGAGCTAGTTATATATTCTCCACTTTCCTGTAAAATTTCCTTGGCTACTTTTCCAGGGTCAAGGTATTTTCTTCAACCTTTTTTCCGTACCTGCCTCTGGCAGGGAGGGAGTGGAGGGTGGGGAGAGAGCCTTCTACTTTTCTATCCAGTTTTCTACTACTGCTAGGATAGTTGAAAGAAAAATAAACTTTACAAAATTTTCCCTGGCACCCGTTGCCATTGGTACCTCCTCGGTATGGGCCGCAAGGCCTTTGAGGTACTTCTTTTCCTTGTAACTCCTTGTAACTCTCTCTCTCTCATTTTTTGTTAAATATGTTCGATAATGTAATTTATATGACCTATTTTCAAATTTGGACAGAACGGATATTACAAGAAACAGACAGAAATGATGAATTTAAAAGCAAGTATAAAACACTCTAGGGAAACACACACACATACACACACACACACACACACACACACACACACACGCAGATTACTGAGAAATGCAGTTTATCTACAGGATCTGTAATGAAGTACCTTTTAATATGCTGATTAGAAAATATTTTTTAAAAAATATATTATTTTTTAAATTTATTTTCATTTTAGGAAATCCCTTTGTAGGTCATTTTTTCGATTTTTAGTTTATTGCTCCGTTATGTAAGGATTTATGTCATTTTTATTTTTTGCATATTAGGAGTTTTATGTTTGGTATTATATCAGTTTAAAAAAATAGACTCTCCCCCCCCCTCCAATGTTCCCTATCTGCCAGAAACTATTTTATCTATTGGTTTTTTTTTATCATAAGGAAATATGCATAAATTTTTTATTAATAAAATGAATGATAGTAACATTACTATTACTTCTAATAATAATAATAATAGTAATAATAATAATAATTATTATTATTTCATGGGAATTATAAAAATTATTTTCAGAAAATTTCCGACCAAATTTTAAAAATAATCGATGTAAATAATGTCGTAGATAAAAATCACAAAATAAATGATTAATTTTCAAAATCGTAGAAATAGAACAATAAAGTTAACCTATATACATAGATAGATAGATAGATAGATCTTACATGAAGTTACAACTTACATTACGAGCAGGAATAAGGTCGAATTCGACTTAATTTCATTCAATTTCATACCAATTAAACCTAATTCTACGTAGGACGTGCGATTTGTTTCGAAATTGCGCGATTCTCTACATATTTACAGCTTTACCATATTCCATTCCCAAGTCTGGAATAAAATTTGTATAAAAACCAAAATTTTCTAAAAACATAGAAAAATTACTAATTTGTAATGTTAGGTTTTAAAATTTGATTAATGTCAACAAAACACTAACTTATCTATACTTTGTCTCTGCCCTGCCTGTAGTTGTTCCTTGATGCAGGAGAGAATTATTACCCCCAGTTCTGCATTTGACGTATCCAGGAGATATATATATATATATATATATATATATATATATGTGTGTGTGTGTACACACACCCTCCTGAGACAGTTATTTTTTAAGTGTTTCTTGAAGATGGTCAGTTATTAAGTGAAATTGATTGATTCACAATGGAGATGTTGTTTTATATTATTTGTAAATATATAAAAATTATGTCTTACAATAACCTACACAAACTGCAATTATAAAAAATTAAAGGAAAAGATAAAATAAAAATCTTATCTTATCGTCATTCTGCTGAAAACTGCCTACTTTTCACCACAGAGCAACTCACGAACAGAAAGATTACTTTCATAAAAACTAATTTACTTAGCAACCAGCCGTTGCTACGAACATTTTTAAAATGGTCCCGTTACTCGCAATGAATCTTAAGTCATACTTACAAGCATTGTACAAGTATCACAAATTTCATTTGAATGAATAGAAGATTAATAATTTCTTAGAAATGTCCCTAGCAACGACCGGTTACTAGGCAAAACCTAACCCTATTAGTGGTCTATCTGGTTATTGTTCCGTAATCTGTTCTTTCACTTGGCAGGATATCTCGTATATCAGAAGAAAATTACTACAAAACATTTCCAGGAAAGTACTAATGTAAAAATTCATTACCAAAAACCCGCCAGAACGAAATACTATTATTATATACTTTTGAAAAGATAAAATGATTTTCTAAACAATGACGCAATCATTTTCTGAAAAGCATAAAGAACTACTAATTGGCACTATTCTATTTTTCTTTGAATATCTTATTCATTTTGGTAGCAGTAAAAATTTAAAAAATATAACTCAATTATTATTTTTAGAAATTTCGTGTTTCTAGGACAACTTTTTTCCGCATCTATTACTTCCCAAAGAAAATTTTGTTTACTGTGAAACGGCGCGAAAAAATTATACGGTAAAAGAATATTTAAAATGGGTTTAAAATGTTTATTTAACTTAAAGAGGAGCGCAACTATAATAATGCAATTTGTAAACTATTATTCAAATTATTACATAAGAAACGTTGCATTAAATTGGTTCAAATCATACGTGCGCAACAGAAGTCTATATAATACATCACATATAACAACATTATCACCCCCGAACTAAAAATTACGCATGGAGTGCCACAAGGAAGTATTTTGGGACCCTTACTATTATTTATCTATATGAATGGCTTTCCCAATTCTAATAACGGGAAAAGCTTAAACTGCGATCCCGCATCCCTTAATGAAATAGTAAATAGAGACACAGCGACAGTACGCGACTGACTGGCTGTAAGGCAATAAATTATCCTTAAATGAAAATAAGACAAATTTCCTGCTAATCACAAAAAAAAACTAAATTAATACCAGACTTCAGCATTATTATCGACTTACACATCATATCGTGTCATTGAAAGGAAAATATAAGGAGTTGCGCTTCATGACAAACTATCTTTTCACCAACATGTTGAAAATATACAGTAGATCATAAACTATCGAAATTCTCGTTTATATATTAACAAAATTACATTTCCTTCCTACATATACACTTAAAAAGCTATACTTTTCTCTACTCTATCCACTAATCTCGCACAAAATAATACAGCATATGGAAGACCGTGTGATTACATCATCAACTTTTTTAATCATAAACCGGAAGAGCATTATTAAAAAATAAATAAGTGATTATTATTTTCATCAGGAATCTCCCAGCAACTGCGTACATATTAAAATTTATAAAAACATATTTGAAGTACAGATGTGCTTTCTAATGTTCAGTTACAAAACAACTTGCCCCAATTATATTAATCGAGAATATAATGAACAATCAAGATACGTCAGGAACATTAACCAAGGTATATGGAGAGTAAATACAGGGTGTACATAAAGTCAGGATCTATTTTTGTGAAGCACTTGGAAATTATATGGAATTCAATCATAAAATGATAAAGTGGTAACATTTATTAAATAATTAAGAGTAGGATTCGACGTGACGCCCATCAGTATCCCTGCACAGCTCAAATCGTTCCGCAGCATTTCTAAACACATTCTGGAGCATTTGCGGGGTTATGTTATCTGCAGCAGTTCGTATACGTGTAAGTAAGTTTTTAAGACTCGTAATCTTCGTCTGATAGACGTGCGATTTGATAAAGCCCCATGCAAAGAAATCTAAAGGGGTTTAAATCTGGTGATCTCGCTGGCCAAGGTCTGTTGCTTCCGCGTCCGATCCAGCGATTTGGAAAATGTCCATTTAGATAATCCTGAACAATTTTGGCATAGTGACAAAGGAGCACCACATGTTGATAGACGACGGTACTAACAAACCTACACCCCAAATCAGCTGAGGTTCAAGGAATTTGCTGCAACATTCCATATAAATAAGCCCCGTAACTGTAGCTTCAGCAAAGAAAAAAGGACCATAAACCTTAGATTTTGTTAAACCCATCCAGGACATACATAACTTTAGGTGAGTCTCTTTCCCAATTTTGGACGAAATCATTCGGTCTTTTCATCTGCCCAAATTCGACAGTTATGGCGATTTACTTTTCCACACGTATGGAAAGGGCTTCATCACTAAAGAGAATGTTGTCATTAAATTATCACTCCAGATTGTTCTACGAGATCAGCACACACAGCACTTCGTCGAGGGAAATCTTCTCATGTAAATCATGTAAAACCAGCAAATGATAGCTTTTCTTCCGCAAATTAACTTTCAGAATTTTGTGCACAGATGACGTCGGGAGGCCGAGTCTGTGTGATGCAGCACGAACGGACGTACGTGGCTCCTCAGTGATAATTCCGCGTACTACATTCACGGTAAGATCTGACATACACGGTCGTCCTGATCTTGCTTCATCATTTACAGATCCCGTTCTTTTAAATTTGTTCACCAATTTTCGTATTGTCTTGTCTATTGGCCCCGGCTTATGAAATCTCCTTCTAAACTTCTCTCTGATGTCATTGTATTTCTTTCCCTCGATTCGCCAAATTACTATTGCCACACGCTCTTCTGTATTCATTCTAAGGGCTTCTGAAAAGAAAAATAGAAAAAAATAATTATTTCACAAAAATAGATCCTGACTTTATGTACACCCTGTACATATATCCCAAAGATAAACTATACTCTTCAATGTACAGGGTGATCGAAAAGTCCCTGCGCACCTGCAAGAAGTGTAGTGAACCCTGCACTGTGTTGGAAGTGGAAGGTGCACAGGGACTGTTCGCTCACCCGGTAGTAGAAATTCTTACACTGATTTAGCGTTTGAATTATGAAACAAATCTAACGAATGAATTAAAATCAATCACCGTTTCTCTTTCATCTTTTATAAAGCGATTGAAACTTAACAAATCTCAAAGTTAGTTAAGGCACTTCTTTCTTTATTACTGTTATTATATAGTGTTGTTTAACTTAGGGTGCCCAGATTTGTGCTTGGAAAAACCGGGGCAGCGGCGGATCTATGCCCTATAGCTTATAGGCTTAGTTTGAAAACACTTTTTAACAGAGTAAATGAATACTAAATATAATAATACACACCTTAGTCATTTTTTTTTGTTCCAAAAACTTTTTTCTAAAGACCGGGACAGCTCTCTGAAAACCGGGACGTATGGACACCCTAGACTTTAACTGCCTTTGTTATTATTAAAATGCTTATTATCCTTCTAATAATTTCTCTATCACTTTTTGCTTCATATTCATACTGGTTCCATTATTTTTTTGCATTAAGCTTCAATATAAGTAATAAGTATATGTCCAAGTCTGTAAGTTCCTTCAGTTAAAGTCTTTTAAAAATTTGTACGATATAAAAAATTTACAAAATTTATAAAAAAATCTGGGCTTAAATGTTCAAAATACAACAGGGTATGTCTTAATCTGTAAGTTTCTTTTAGTTTTTTAAGCCTTTTATAAAAAAAAATTATAAAAACCTTATAAGTTTATCTATTATATAATTATAAGTGATTCTAATTAGTAGATTTCAGCCTGTAAAGTGTGGAACGCTCGCTAAAGGCAGTTTACAACTGTACAAAGCATCTGTATTTAATAATAAATTTATACTTATTTATGTAAACTCTGTATGTATTTATAAATTAATTAAACTCTTCAAATTTTATAAAGGAAACAAAACTAAAACGTAATGCTTATGAATCAATATACAGGGTGCCTCAAAAGTCGCGCACCATAGGCTTTAAATTATTAGCCTATGGTGCGCGACTTCTGAGATGCCCTGTAGATTTGTTTTCACTATTTATGTATTTTTGCATATACTCTATATTTCAAAGTTATGTTACGAAAAAACGAGATGAGTCGGGTGTTCCTAACTTGAAATTTATATTTTGCCAAATTTGATCACGTAATATACTAGTAGCTTTAGCTCATTCATTTGGGCCTGAATAATGTGGATAGGCCCAAGTAGCTTCAGGTTTTCCAAAGGTAATGTAATGTATTGTAATGTAATGATGATTGTGTATTAACGTTTAGCGTAAGCACTTCAAATTTAAGCTTCTCATTTTGATCGAAGAAAATGATGGGTTTTATTTTACTTCAAACCCCATAATGAAGAGAAGTTCCTTCCTTCTATTCTTAGTGTATAACCCATGAGTTTTCAACCTCTTCTGGTTCAGGGCACCCCAGTACTATGTTTTTCTTTCGCGGTATCCCAGACGATTATCGTTCTCCCATTGTTCAACATCCAGTTCCCCACACCCCCTACCCAACAAACACCACGTAACCTCAAACTGAGTGTACACAGCTTGCGTCTGAACGTAATAAATTGTGATTGGTTTTCTTTAAATTGAAATTATCATATCTTTGATAACGTTTGAATTTTCAGTTGATTATTATTGTCATTTCAATGGAATTTCGCGGGGCCCCCCCCTAGGAAGCATTTGTGTCGCTCCAGGATACCGCGGCATTCCGGTTGGGAAACAATAGTATAACCATTCCCCAGTCGTTATGATCGATTTATATATATATATATGTGTGTGTGTGTGTGTGTGTGTGTGTGTGTGTGTGTGTGTGTGTGTGTGTGTGCGCGCGCGCGCGCGTGTGTGCGCGCGTGTGGATAGATAGATAAACTTTTAAAAAAGGCATGTTGCTAGGGAAACGGCATCTAAACAGAAATTAAAGAGAGTGACAAATTGTCGCAATTACCTTCATTCCTTCTCGCTGCCATTTCGAGAAAACAGAACTCCAATCCATCTGTAAACATTATAAAACAAAAGAGACGATGAAACCGCATCAAAAATATTATGATAAACAAAACAAACAACAATGAAGCTAAACGACCAAAGCTGAATAAACACGAAATTAAGTATAAAAATTTGAATTAATTAAGCTAAAGGCACACCTGAAAGAAAATAAATGTACCCATTTTATCGTATAACTTTTCTCCAAATCGAATTTATACCCCATCGAATCTCCAAGACCAAAACATCTAAAAATAACTAACCTAACCTAATCTCAGTCTAACCCACAATGTACTTGTCGATAGAATGTCAAGTCAATCAGATGTCGTCATCCCGTCGAAATCCACAAACACCTTTTTATAATTTAGTTTCTCAATCAAGTATTTGATTGAAAACATTCGATCCACACTACCCTTTCCTTCTTTAAGGCCGTCTTGTTTGTCTCCTCCAGGCAAGTGTTCTGGAAACTTTTTTTACTTTGTCTATCGATAGTCTTTCCCATTTATATATGTAAAACGCTTATTTTTGTAGTGTTTACACTCGCTTCTCTCACCTTTATATTTATATAGTGGTACGGTTACATCTTTTTTCCGCTACTTACCACGTATACACTCCCTTTCTCATGATTTCTTACATATATTCCACCCCCATTCAAGCACCGTTCTACCTCCACATTTAATTTTCTTCGCATATCCCATCAATTCCTACCGACTTTTCTTTCTTCAGTTTGTATACTGCTCATTGAGCTTCCTCTATTTTATGTCTTCCCCTCCTTTTTATACACCATTAAACCGATTGTATTCATAGTTGCTTCCCACTCATCTATCACCTACTACCTCACTAAAACACTAAATCTCTCACGTATTTGTTTATTTGGCACTAACACATTGCCATTTTTATCCTTCACATTACCAGTCATTCCACCAAACTGGTACTTGCATTTTCTCACTTCTTTCCAGAATATCTTTCTGTTCTCCACACACTCTGCTTAGTCCTCTTCCCTCTTCCTTCCAGAGTCTTCATCTACTTTCTTCTACTTTTGTTTTACTAGACTTTTAATAGGCTGCGTCTGCAACATTCTTTCCCAGATTCTCTTTTACTTTCACTGTATTCTTCACGTCATCGTTCCACCATGCAGTTGCCTTTCCTTTCACTCACTTTCAGACACACCCACATACACCATAATCCTGTAGTTATAAGCATAACCTTATAAACATTCCACATATTTTGTATATCCATTCGTTCATCATCGTCAAAGACTCGTTCTGTAGTTTCGTATACTACGTCGCCACCTCACTCGAATTCAGCCTCACAACTTTTATTACCTGTACCTGTCTACTCTCTCATGTTCATGTTATTCATCTTTCATTAGCAGAACAACAACACCACCTCTTTCCTCTTCTCCTCCTTTCATAACCGCTTTCATATCTTTCATTCTTTCCTATTCGCCCTTGGTCCCTATTTCCTACAGGTGTCCCGAAAGTCTCGTTACACCTATTTATAATCTCGGAATATTAAATGATGTTTGGTTCCAACAGGATGGAGCAACTCCCCACCATTCCTTGAGGATTCGTGACTATTTAAATAAGGTGTTTCTGATTGATGGATTGGGACATTAAAATGCAACATTAAAATGGCCTCCGAGAAACTCAGATCTCTCGAGTTGTGACAATGCATTATGGGGATTTATGAAGGAAAAGGTTTCTCAAAAACGTTATGATTCCAATGACGGACTAAAGGAAGCCGTAAAGGATGCTTTTAAACTCGTAACACCTAAAATGCTGAGGAGCACAGCACACCGAACCTAGCGTAAAATCATTCTGTGCAGTGAGAACGATGGTTTGCGTACAGATCCATTGGATACATGATAAATTTGCGTATAACTATGTATAAACTACAATGTTGTATAATTCTGTATAAAATAAAATGTCTCACAGTGTTTTCTACTATGTACTTTCATCACCATAGTTACGGAACACTGGAGTAACATTTACATAGGTGTAACAAGACAGTCAGGACACCCTGTACATAAAAAAAGCCATCACTATTCCCTTTCGGCTTAGTTTCACACAAACAAAAGCGTCCGTCTCAACAAATCTCGGCCACTGGCGCCCTTTTTTGCGTTCTCATTCATACCCCCTAATATTCCACACGACCACACATACCCTCAAACTTTTCCGCCGAGGGCGAACACACGGCATCTTTAGCGGAAAAGTATTTTTCCAGAGTTGAGACCATCCCAGCCCAATTTCCCACCTTGTTACACACGAGGAGGTGGAGGATAAAAAAAAATTATTGATACGTAGATTTATAATACATTCTTACTCTAGTTTTTCTATCTGATCTTGAATTATGTGAATATTACGACTGTGCGTATGTATATATGTGTTCTAACCTATTTCTTTTAAAAAAAAATTATTTTCAGCTCTTCAATTTTTCCTTTTAACACATTTTTTTTCTTTTGCCAGCAAAAACAGACAACTTGAAAAATACGTTGCTTCTTTCCTTTCCTACTTGAGTTTTGTCAATGATTGCTTTGCGCGTGAAGATATGTAACCCTCATATATGTATACATCAATGTGTGTGTGTGTGTGTGTGTGTGTGTGTGTGTGTGTGACTTTCTGGATTGAAGTTGAATATATTTTTTGGTCAAGTTTCGATATGAAGTTTATGCATAAGTACAGTTTCGGGGGGGAAGGGGGAGGAAATCGCTAGGAACCTAAAATTTCTGAAAACCATAAGAAATCAATAAATGGTAATAAAATTTTCAAAATCAAAACCCAATCATTACTAATGAGTAATTTTTTTACATTTTTCAGAAATTTTATACTTTGTTCACACACACACACACACACACCGTTAATAATTATAGACCGGATTATCAAAAATGTACTGCCTATTTTTGCCTCCTAACATCGCAAACAAAACAACAAACAAACAAACACGTAAAAAGAAGTGCGAAAAAAAATTACAAAATTGAGACTTTTTTATTACAAAAATTAAGGAGCTTCTTTACAGACGTCTTTGAAATGCTGAAAGAGGTTGATAGCGTTGCCCTTGAGATTTTTTTACAACAGTTCTTTAACTAAAAAACCGACTGATACACACACACATATATATATATTATAATATATATATATATATTATATATATATATATATATATATATATAAAGTGTGTGTGTGTGGTGTGTACTCATGCAGAATAGTTTATTCAGTTCAAGTGTTCGTTTCAAACAGTATTCAGTCAAACCTTTTAAAAACAGAACAGGTGAATAACTGAGTTCTTTTTTTCACCGAACTCAGAACTGAATATCTATTTCCTTACTTGCAAAACACGATAAATAACCTCACGATTACCTGACGGAGTAGGAAATTATTAATAAGCACTGTGTGTGTGTGACCAATCAAACAAACTGGTTATCAATAAAATAGGAATTTTATTACCCATTTTTTCTCATCTCTCTCTCTCTCTCAGAGTGGTCACCCTTTTTTGGGACAAGCTAAATGAAAGCGAACTTCCAGTAGGAAGAAAAAGTACCAAGAATTTAGCTAGGCACAGTGTCAGCACTAAAGCACAATTCTTGAGAACATTATATTATATATAGGAAAGTTCTTAAACACCTCTCTTCTCACAATCTTCTTTTAGACCGTCAATATCGGTTCTGCAACCGACGTTCCACTAGCGATCTTCTTACATATCTCTCTGACTCTTCGTCATCCTCCTTTTGTGATTTTGGTGAAACCTTCGCTATTGCGCTAGACATATTCAAAGCTTTTGATACAGTCTGCACAAATCTTTACTCTTCAAACTGCCCTCCTTTGGTTTCTATCCTTCTATCTGTGCCTTCTTCTCTAATTTTCTTTCTGGCCGATCTACAGCTGCGGTGTAGATAGCCACTTTACTTCTCCTAAAACTACTAATAGTGGCGTTCCTCAGCGCTCTGTCCTGTCACCTACTCTCTTTCTTTTATTTAGCAATGATCTATTAAGTTGCACTTCCTGTCCTATCCACTCCTATGCCGATGATTCCATCCTTCACTTCTCCACACCCGTTTCACAAAGCGCCCCTCTCAACAGTCACTCCATGATTCGCGTAGGATGGCTATGGTGCACCTGACCTCTGACCTTTCTATTATCTCTGACTGGGGAAGAGAAATCCTTGTTGCTTTCAGTGCCTCAAGATCTCAGTTCCTTTATCTGTCTACTCGTCACAATCTTCCATACGACTACTCCTTTATTTTCAACAATACACACCTCAATCCTTCCCTGTTTTCTTAACATTCCTGGTGTTTCCTTTTCTCGTGATCTTTCCTGGAAATATCACGTACACTCTCTTTCTAAAACAGCTTCTAAGAGGTTAGTTGCGTTATACCGACTCCGCATTTTCTTCACCCCCAACTCAGTTGCTGTCTCTGTACAGGAGTCTTGTCTGCCCCTGTATGGAATACTCTACTCATGTGTAGGGTGGTTCAACCCACACAGCTCTACTTGATGGGATGGAATCAAAGGCTTTTCATCTCATCATTTTCCCGCCTCTTACTCACTGTCTTCAATTTCTCTCTCTTTGCCGCAATGTTGCCTCACTCTCTCTCTTTACTATCGCTATTACAATGGACACTGCTCTTCTGAACTCGCCAACTGCATGCCTCCTCCTTTAAGGAGAGCACGCAGTACCAGACTTTTGACACATTCTCATTCTCTTTCTGTCCAACTCTCTGATGCAAGAATTAATTCGTATTTTCAGTCTTTCATCTACTCAACCGGTGAACTCTGGAACAATCTTCCTGAATCCATCTTCCTCCCTGTCTATGACCTCCAATCTTTCAAACGCAGTGTCCAGGCATCTGGAAAACCTTGGACTTTGATTTTGGTTCACTTCTTCTTCTATGAGTGGCGCGGGGGGGCGTTTTTGCGAGCATTTGTCCTTGGCCCTCCCTGTATAATATATAATATATATATTATATATATATATAGAGAGAGAGAGAGAGAGAGAGAGAGAGAGAGAGAGAGAGAGAGAACCAGCTTGACCTTCGTGTAAAGAAAGACCAACGCACGAAACTGCTACGAGGTACGAGGTATATATATATATATATATATATATATATATATATATATATATATATATATATATATATATATATATATATATATATATATATCCTCACAATGAGGCGCGTATATAAATCTAGTTTCAAGGAAAAGGGATGTACCGATGTACCTTCAACATCAAAATATATGTATATAAAGGCCAAAACCTTTGGCTAAACCTCGAAAATATTTTTCTAGGTCATTGTTTCAAGGTCTTTACAATGAAATACTGACTCATTTAGCCATTTTTTTTTTTTTAGAAATGGAAAATGGAACATTTTTTTACGTGAGATTTCGTCCTTTGTGTTCCATGTTTTCAACGCACGAAAACGTGAATTTTTTTGCATGTATTTGTGTGCGCCATTCAGAGCTTAAAATCAAAGTGATGAGAGAGATTCATGTGCATACTGACGAAGGATTACGATAGACTAATAATTTCATGGTGTCGCTGCGTCGCTGCTTGCACATTATATATATATATATATATATATATATATATATATAATTACTTTTATTTATATATATATACAGGGTGTCCGAGAATTATCTGTACAATTTTTGGCTGTTATTAAAAGTCAACCATGAAGTGTAGAAATTCCAGTGTTGTCCCATTTTACAGAGAATCTCATTAAGTTTTTTCTGATACCAAGTTTTGACAAGTTTTTTAGAAATGTACGCGGGTGACAGACATTGATGATTTAAAAGCAAGAATCACAGCTGCTGTTGAGCGAAATGATGTGGATATGCTGCAGCGTACATGGCAACATTTGGAGTATCGATTGGATGTTTTGCGAATCACTAATGGTGCACATATCGAATGTTTGTAACAACGTTACTTTAATAAAAGAAACTTTTGAAAATACAGATTCTAAATAATCTTGTTTACGAATTTTACGTGTTATCAAGAATTTTATTAAAAGATGAAATTGTACAGATAATGTTCGGACACACTGGAATTTCTAAAAAACTTGTCAAAACTTGGTATCAGAAAAAACTTAATGAGATTCTCTGTAAAATGGGACAACACTGGAATTTCTACACTTCATGGTTGACTTTTAATAACAGCCAAAAATTGTACAGATAATTCTCGGACACCCTGTATATATATATATATATATATATTATTCAGCGATGCATTCATAGTTCAAGTGGAATTATGAAGAGTTAAACATCTTTTGATAGAGGCCGTCATTCTGCATGTATATAGGTGTATCAAAAGTCCAGACTCATAGGTGCATAGGAAATTAAATACATATACAGTTGCAACTGAGTCAAGACTTTTGATACACCCTATATATATATATATATTATACACTATACACAGTGTGTGTGTGTGTGTGTGTGTGTGTGTATACATTTTAACTGCAAACAACACACAGTATAATTAATGTAAAGAACGACGCTTGTGTAGAAGAGCGTTCTGCACAAGATGCTCGTTCTCCCCCCCTCATCTTGTGCGGAAGGCTCTTCTACACAAGCGTCGTTCTTTACATTATATATATATATATATATATATATATATATATATATATATATATATATCGGGTCAGCAAAAAAAGGGAGACCTTTTAAATCCTTCATATCTCGGCAAATACGATACACAGAACCATCACATTTTAGTATATTAGTACTCGGTAATTTTATGGTTTGTATGCCATCTTTTAGCATTTTAGCTGAGAAATTGGATTTATGCGAATATTCCAGAAAAATCTTGCTAATCATAGGGCCAAGTTGATAATTAAAGCGATTTTAATTAACATAAGCCAACTGCAGGAGGTTTGGACAAGCTTCTCAAGAAAATCGATAAAACAGGAGATATCAAGAGAATACCAGGTAGCGGTATTAAATTTGGCCACCAAACAGTCCTGATTTAAATCCTGTCCATTACGGCCTTTGGGAAAATTTGTCAGAGAATTTATCGGGTCAAAGTAAGAAATGTCGCTCATTTACGACAGCTTCTTCTGGAAAAATGGGATGAGCTACCACAAGAACAAATCAGTAAAGCCATAGATGAGTTCCGTCCTAGACTGAAAAAGGTTGTAGAAGTTCGTGGTAAACATATCGAGCAGTTTTTTTAACATCAAGGTAGCACCATATGCGAGTACTTTGTAACTTTTTATCTGCACATACAATGCAGTACCTAGTAGTGTAAATGGAGAATTTCCAGTGGCATAAAAAATGTTCAATAAATCCGTAATTTTCATTAGTTTTCTTTGAAATCCGCTCACCGTATAGGAAATTTACTTAGTTGTAGGGTGTGAAAAAAATACTGAAATCTGATCATAACTTTAGATTTTACAGCCAAAGTTCGAGATCTCCCTTTTTTTTGCCGACCCGATATATATATATATATATATATATATATATATATAAACTTGGTTTTCCTTCCGCCCTTACTATTCATTCTGACGAAGGTCAAACTTATTGCTCCACCTTAGACCTACAGCTTAACGTGGAATCCGAACCACGACACACCACGGGTGGTCAGAAATTACAAAATCCTTGCCCAGACTCGGTCTCATGTCCCGATCAGCAGCCCAACGTCTTAACCACTAGGCTACCCAGGGTATTCATTTATCTACCATCCAATTTTATTGTATGGAAGTATGAACAGTTGGGTTTCCTGCGCTACGACTGCCGTTATTGGGTATGGAACCCGGGGCCGGTGGATTCGTAGTTAGCAATGCTAACCATTACACCACCGAGGTGCATATACAGTATATATATATATATTACTTTTGTTGAGTTTGAACGACGGTTCAGGATCGACCTGCGGTCGACCCCTCTGCAGCATCCCGCCTCATTTGCGGGATTTGGTGAAGGAGGGAATTGCTGTCTGATCGCCTCCTGCCCTCGTAGCCAGCCACGCATGGCTGGTCAGGGACTTTGCACAAGAATCTGTCCAGCTGGTTCTTGAAGTTATTCAGGTTGTGCTGGAGATTCCTCACTTCTTTTGGAAGGACATTGAAAAGCTTTGGGCCCCGTATTCTGAGGGTATTTTCCATCCTCGTTTTCATGGCTCCTTGTCCCACCGCAGCTGGGACCGTACAAAATCTGCCTCTTCTCTCATTCCAGTTTGTTTCTATTTCATTTCTGAGGTTAGGGACAGAGCCCTCAAGTATTTTCCATATGTATATTATTGTGTACCGCCTCGCGCCTTCTTTCAGAGAGTAGAGTTCCAGGGATTGTAGTCGAGACCAGTAGTCTTCACCTTCCGTTTCCTCTATCTTAGACGTAAAAGTCCTTTGTATAGCTTCAATGCTCGCAATGTCTCTTTTTCTGTGTGGGCTTGTGAGTACTGAGCAATACTCAATTATTGGTAGGACTAGACTCTTCCATAATTTGAGCATGATGTTTGCTTTTCTGCTGCGGAAGCTCCTCCAGATGATTCCCATTATTTTTCTAGCCGTTGTGATTTTGATTTTATAGTGCTCTCTGAATTCTGCATCCGACGACATTATTACTCCAAGATCCCTGACTTGTGGATTTGGTGTTATCTGTTTGGCTTGCGGAGTTTTGTACCCTTTTTTCTGTAGCTCTTTGTTATTACCATATCTTAGAAGTTGGAATTTTTCTTCGTTGAACTTCATATTGTTGTCTTCTGCCCACTGGAATAATGTTTCAATGTCGTTTTGTAGTTTTCTTATGTCATCTTCGTTCAATATTTCCTTACATATCTTTGTGTCATCTGCGAAGCATGATACAATACTGTCCTTAATATCTGCATCAATATCTGCAATCATTATTATGAACAGCAAGGGAGCTAATACTGTCCCTTGTGGGACAGAGCTCACGACTTCCGAGACTTCCGATTTAACTCCGTTTACCACCACTCTTTGCGTTCTTTGCGTCAAGAAATTAAATATCCACCTTCCTAGCTTTCCAGTAATTCCTGTATCCTTAAGTTTGTGTGCTATGATTCCATGGTCACATTTATCGAAGGCTTTAGCAAAGTCAGTATATATTACATCAATGTTTTGTCCTCGACACAATGTTCCTAATATTTTCTCCTGGTGGTCTAGTAGCTGTGACAGGCATGATCTACCCGCCCTGAAGCCATGTTGATTTGGGTTGTATAAGTCTTTTTCTTGTAGGTAGTAGGTAGTTTTGCCTAATTATGCGTTCAAAACACTTTATAAGGTGTGAGGTGAGAGCCACTGGCCGATAATTTTTGGGCATTGCTCTGTTACCACCTTTAAATAGGGGGCAATGTTCGCGTTCTTTAAGGGGAGTGGAATTTGTCCTGTGTCGAGTGATTTCCTCCATAGTAAGTATAGCGGTTTTGCAATACTCTCTTTGCATTTCTTCAGAAATGTGGCACTCCATGTGTCTGGCCCTGGCGCTGAATTGTCTCGCATCTGTGATAAGGCCGTAATTACATCTCCTTCCGTGAACTCGAAGTCCATTAATAGGTTTGTGCCGGGATTTGTTCTTGGTTGATCTGTTCAATGTCGAAAAACTCGTCTGGGTTTTCCACTTCCATCTCGGACTTAGGGGTGCTAAACACAGATTTAAATTGTTCCCTAAGCAGTTCACTTATTTCTTTCGGGTCATTTGTGTATTCGGCCTCCCCGTCTATCAACGGTCCAATACTCTCTTACACTGCATTTTCCTTTTCGCAAAAGTGTAGAAGTATTTTGGGTTATTTTTTATGTTTTCTGCTACCTTGTTTTCCTCCTCGTTTGTCTTATGTATGAATGTTTGCTTTAGGTCCATTTCTATTTCGCCAAGTTTCCTCTCTAGTTTGAGTCTCTTTGCATCAGTTCTGCATCTGTGGAGATGTTTTACGGTTTGTCTTCGTTGCCTGAATAGAGTCCTGATTTTCCTCTCGAGCTTGCTACGTTTTCTTTCCTGTCTCTCTGGAATATGTTTCAGTATTATAGGTTTGGTTTCCGTCTCTATTATACATAGTATTTCTTGTGGAGTCTTCTCGTGTAGTAGCAATTCCCAATTTACCTCCTTTAAATCTTTATTTACGTTTTCCCAATTTACTTTCTTTGAATTTATGTTTAAGCCTTCAAATATTCCATCTGCCTCTCTGGATGCGTTTTCGGACCTCTGGGTGCTAACTTCAATTGTATATCGATGAGGTTATGGTCGGAGAACTTTGTGCGTTACTTTTTTATTTATTATTATCTCGTTGTTATTTGTCCAGATTAAATCCAAAACGTTCTCCTTTCTCGTGGCTTCACAGATTTCCTGGGTAAGGGCGTAATGTTCCATAATATCTAATAGCATTGTTGCTTGGGTTCTGTCATCTTTAGTAATGTTGCCATGAAACTTCTCAACATATATAACTTCGTCATTTTTCTCCATGATATGAATGGGAAATTAAAATCTCCGAAAATTAGAATATTTGTTGCTGGAGTTTCAAGTAATTTTAATATGTTTTCTATTTCATTTGTAGCAAATTGGAATTCACTTTTTGTGGTGTTTGGTGGTCTGTAGATGTTCATAATGGTTAGGTTCAGTTCTTTTACTTCTAATATAATAACTTCAACTGTGCTGTTTGATTTCTTTACCCTCACTTCACATGTGTAAGTGTTTTTCACGTAGATACAACACCCTCCTCCTCGTCTAGCCACTCTATCTGCTCTGTATATGTTGTAGTCCAGCAATGCTATTTCAGTATTCTCGATGCAGTTTTCACAGCCTTTTTCGCACTTATGTAAGTGTGTTTCCGTTAGGCATATGATATCTATGCTGGTTTCCGTAGCTAAATTTTGCAAGTATTGTAATTTGCAGTCTGCATGGTCCGTATAGAGGCCTTGTATATTTGTGTATAATACATTTACCGGGTTTCTAATCTTCGTGTTCGATTTCCTAAATGATGGTCGTTTCCTGGTCGATGTCGGTTCCTGTTTGGTGTTATTGGTTGGGCCGCTGCATTTGGGAGTATTGGGGTTGCGGCCCGTGATACCACTGTTGTTGTTGTATTATTGGTGGGTGGTGTTGAATAGGGGGTGATGTGCGTAATGTTGTGGTGCATATGTTTGCGGCGTTCTGTCTCTCCTTGTTAGAAGGGCAAGCTGAGCTTTTATTATTCTCATTTCTTCTAAAAAAATGTTTCATTACTCTTGCTATTTCTTCTATGTCGAATATGATCTGTTCTTTCCCGTTCTCTTCTTTGCGTACCCTTTATGTGAAAACGGGCACTCTATGTTCAGGCATTTTTTCTCAGTAATTGACTGTCTGCACATACGAGGGTGAAAAAAGTTGCAGTTTGGTCCGTACTTGCACTTCCCATTCCTCATCATATAGAAGCATTTTGTAGGGTGATTGTATATGCAGTTTGAGCCATATTTGCACGCACCTATTTTATAATATTCGCATATGGCCCGTCGTTTAAATTCCCTCTGTCTTATGTGATTCGATTTCCTTCTTCTGCTTCGCCACCACTTCTTCCCTACTCAGTGGGGTTGTTTTCTTTGGTGTGTATTTCGTATCTCCCTCTTCTGCCGTGGGTACCTCTTTTTCTGAGGCTGCTTTCGCCCCTCCCTGTAGTGTGTTTTCTTTTTCCTTCTTGTGTAGGCGTTTTCTGTTTCATGTTTTTCTGTCGGTAGAGCTGCTGTACTTGATTCTTCTATTTCAACATTTTGTTTCCCCTCTGTACTAATTTTCTATTGTTTTCCATGCACTTGACGCATAAGAAACCACAAAGTCCTATGATTTTGTTATTTATTCTATTTACCATTTTCCTGTCTTTTCTATCTAAGTTCATGCATTCGTAGTGCTTAAAGGTATTGCACAGAATGCAGTTTAAGCATTATTATTATATATATATATATACACACAGTTGAATGTATATAATGTTACGGCATGCGGGAGGTGCCCCCTTGGGGCATTGGTTTCTGCGAGTATGTAGAAGAATTACGGCATTTGGAAGAGTGAGGCCCATGGTGTAATGGTATCGCATCTGACCGGCAATCGGAAGATCCCGGGTTCGATTCCCGGGTGGTTACCTCATTTTTTCATTTGTTTCGTTCTCTCTCTCTCGTCTTGCGCGGAATATCTCCTATACAAGCGTCGTTCTTTACGATATATATATATATATATATATATATAATATATATATATATACCCCCTAATCTTACTTTGAACCCTATAACCCCCCAAACAACAGTGGAAAGTAGAAAAGGAAGACTGTGTGGTGTTCCCAAATTAAAGGCTTGGCAGGGAACATCCTTAACCCTGAAAGAAAATAGTTTTGTTGCGAGAGGACCAAGACTGTTTAATCAGCTGCCCAAAAAACTAAGGAACACGACTGGTGTTGCGGTGGACAGCTTCAAAAGAAGATTAGACTCCTGGCTCAGAACAATTCCCGATGAGCCAGGCGTACCTGGCTATGTGAGGTGGAGAGTACAAGAAACCAACTCACTACTTCACCAGGCCAACTCGAGAGGAGGAGCGACAAGTTTGACCTTCGTGAAATGAGGAATCATCGAAAGGTATATATATATATACATAAAAACCTACGGTAAAATTATTGAATGCCCGGTTAGGTCAACTGTACGCCCTTGACGATTGGTTAGGTTAAGTCGTGATATTTGACCAATCGTCAAGGGCGTACAATTGACCTAACCGGGTATTCAATTAACCTAACCGGGCATTCATTCAATTAATCTAATCAGGCATTGTTGACCTAACCGGGCATATATATATATATATATATATATATATATATATATATATATATATATATAGCGTTCAACTTCCACCCGGGCAACACCGGGTCGCTCCGCTAGTATATATATATATATATATATATATATATATATATATATATATATATTATATATATATATGATATTTTCAATGTTCGATAGATATGTGTCAATATTAGCGTAAGTGTGAGTCAGAACAGAAGAAATTTTTTACTATAAAAGTACAGACAGCGACGAGCATAATTTTTGACGACTTTAAAAGACTATCACCTTTTGGTTGGTTTCTTTTAAACGAATATTTTTGGATTAGACCAAATATCGTATGAATCCTAAATCAGGTTTGCTCTTAGGCATTCTCCAATTGGGTTCAAAGCTCACATTTTTTTTCTTTAAGTGCCACGGATTGATAGAGTGCCTCGTTGGAAAAAAGGCTTATACGGGTGTTTCAAAAGTCCCTCATTATTTTTAAAATTTTATTAAAATAGCAATTACAAGATGAACCAAATGACAATTTGGTTGCTGAGTCTACGATTCATGAGAATTTTGGTGGCATCAAACTTGGCTTCATAAGTCTACTGGAAAGTCACTGGTACACCTCAACGTGGGCACCGTCTTTTTCGAAACAAGCGAGCCACCGTTTTACGCATTCTTGGCCGACATTGGACACGCATTCCTGATCCGTTCTTCTAGTGTGGGGAGGACTCGCGGCTTGGTGGCGTACACTTTGCTCTTAATGTAGCCCCACAAAAAGAAGTCGCATGGGGTAAGATTAGGCGAGCGAGCAGCCCATTCGATGGGACCACGGCGACCAATCCACCGATCCGGGAACTGCTTATTCAGAAATGAGCGAACCTCACGCGAGTAATGAGCAGGGGCACCGTCTTGCTGGAAAATGACTTCTTGCATGTCAGCTACAGCTGACAGTTGGGGGATGCAGAACTCCTGAAGCATACGAAGGTAATTGTCTCCGTTGACGTTCACGGAATTTCCATCTTGATCCCGGAAGAAGAACGGACCAATCAGCCCAGCTGAGGAGATGGCACACCAGACGACCAATTTCGGCGTGTCCCTTTCATGTTCACGGATCTCCGCAGGATTATGAGTTCCCCAGATGCGGGTGTTGTGCCGATTGACGCGACCAGAAAGGTGGAAGAGAGCTTCGTCGCTGAACCACATGTGCTCCAGGATCGATGGGTCTCTTTCGTAGTGATGCAGCAGTGTCTCACACATCTCCACCCGGCAATCGTAGTCTTGAGGTTTCAGCTTCTGAACCACCTGGATTTTGTACGGATACAGCTTGAGACCACGCCGCAAAATCCGTTGGATAGATGTCGCGCTGATGTTCAGTTCCGCAGCAGCTCGCCGAATGAACTTTCCTTAACTCTGAGTAAACGCCTCACAGACAGTTTCGACATTCTCCTCACTCCGCCCACTTCGAGGTCTTCCTGATCGTGGTTTGTCCTTTACGGATCCGGTCTCCATAAACTTCCGGTGGGTGGCGACGATGGTGTTCCTATCCGGTGCATAATGCTGTCCGTAGACTGCCCGGAATCGTCGCTGCACTTCGACCACAGATTGAAAAACCTCCTGCCATGCAGCGATTTTACACCTCTGCTCTAGAGTCAGCATGGTAGCAGAAGAAAACGGAGCAAAACTTCAAATGTAGACTCAAAAAAATTCTCAACTACTGAGTAAGATGAACGTCGTTGGTCGATTAGCTGCAAAGAAAATTGAAAATCAAATTAGTGAGGGACTTTTGAAACACCCGGTATTGAAAACTACATAACGTAATTATATTTAAAAAATAATAAGTTATTGTTGAATTTGATGGAGTCAACGGACAAGTGGTTTAATGTTTATTAACAATTATGATATCTTACTGATATTGCGAATCCAGACAAAAACAAATTAGCATCGTAACAATTTCCAGCATTTAAAACCGTAAGGATACGCCTTTTATGCCGCGAGACTGTCGATATAATATATATATATATATATATATGGTGTTAAGAAATCGGAACACTGTATGTAGGTTATCGTTGACATCCCATTAGGATTTAGAATTTAGGATTTGATTAGATCAGTTTAAGATTTCACCTCCCATTAGCGACTCAAATGAAAAGGGCAATTAAAATTTCGCCTTTCTTTCAACTTCACTAAATTCCGCTTTGACGTTATTTAATCAAAATTCCTCTTTTAATATGTAATTATCTATCTGTCTATCCACACACACACACATATATATATAGGTCTCTCTATATATATACACACACACACACATAAGAGTATATTTATATAGGGGTTGACAAAAGTAAATAGACACCAAAATGATTGTCCTCAAGAGCAAATGGCAAAGCTGATCAGTGGATTGCCAGAACGTGTGTCAGCTTTTCATAGTGGAAAGGGGAAAGCAACATGATTCTAAGTATATTAATTCAGTAAATCTGTTATTATTTATTGACTTTCATTATCAAATCAAAAACTATGGAAAAACCGAAGACGTCTATTTTTGCCAACCCTCTACATACATATTATATATATATATATATATATATATATATATATATAATAATACAACTCAGAATGGTCCCAACATATATATATATATAATACAACTCAGAATGGTCCCAACATATATATATATATGTTAAACACAGACCGTGCATGGAACAAGGAACTCTTCTGGGAAAATCCACTATAGTCCGAATAAGTAATGGTAAATGACAAATACCATAGTTTTTCTTTTTCATGATGCGAGCCCGACGTGGGCAACGGGTCTCTCGCAAAGAGATCCCATAAATATAGCTTCCCTCACCAGCTATCTGCAAAGCAGACAGGATCCAGCTTTGGGACATGGACCTAGGTTTAAAGCAAGCCTATTCCCTACATTCAGAACCTCTATATAAGTATTTGTCATTTACCATTACTTATTCGGACTATAGTGGATTTTCCCAGAAGAGTTCCTTGTTCCATGCACGGTCTGTGTTTAACATATAAATTTCTCAGGGGACCATTCTGAGTTTGTGTATATATATATATATATATATGTATATATATATATGTATATATATATATATTATATATATATACATTCAGCTGCAAAGAACACGCAGTATAAATAACGTAAAGAACGACGCTTGTATGGGAGATATTCCGCGCAAGACGAGAGAGAGAGAACGAAACAAATGAAAAAATGAGGTAACCACCCGGAATCGAACCCGGGATCTTCCGATTCCCGGGTGGTTACCTCATTTTTTCATTTGTTTCGTTCTCTCTCTCTCGTCTTGCGCGGAATATCTCCTATACAAGCGTCGTTCTTTACGTTATTTATACTGCGTGTTCTTTGCAGTTGAATGTATATAATGTTACGGCATGCGGGAGGTGCCCCCTTGGGGCATTGGTTTCTGCGAGTATGTAGAAGAATTACGGCATTTGGAAGAGTGAGGCCCATGGTGTAATGGTATCGCATCTGACCGGCAATCGGAAGATCCCGGGTTCGATTCCCGGGTGGTTACCTCATTTTTTCATTTGTTTCGTTCTCTCTCTCTCGTCTTGCGCGGAATATCTCCTATACAAGCGTCGTTCTTTACGTTATTTATACTGCGTGTTCTTTGCAGTTGAATGTATATAATGTTACGGCATGCGGGAGGTGCCCCCTTGGGGCATTGGTTTCTGCGAGTATGTAGAAGAATTGCGGCATTTGGAAGAGTGAGGCCCATGGTGTAATGGTATCGCATCTGACCGGTAATCGGAAGATCCCGGGTTCGATTCCCGGGTGGTTACCTCATTTTTTCATTTGCTTCGTTCTCTCTCTCTCGTCTTGCGCGGAATATCTCCTATACAAGCGTCGTTCTTTACGTTATTTATACTGCGTGTTCTTTGCAGTTGAATGTATATAATGTTACGGCATGCGGGAGGTGCCCCCTTGGGGCATTGGTTTCTGCGAGTATGTAGAAGAATTACGGCATTTGGAAGAGTGAGGCCCATGGTGTAATGGTATCGCATCTGACCGGCAATCGGAAGATCCCGGGTTCGATTCCCGGGTGGTTACCTCATTTTTTCATTTGTTTCGTTCTCTCTCTCTCGTCTTGCGCGGAATATCTCCTATACAAGCGTCGTTCTTTACGATATATATATATATATATATATATTATATATATATATTTTTGTTGGAAATGAAGACATAAAAATTATGTCATATTTATGGTCATAAAAATTTATTATATCAACAATGAATAGAAGAATTTATTAGGACACTTACATTGTTATTAAAATGAGGTCGGTTATCTAGTTGAAAAGTGGGGAAGGGGGTGGTCAAGAGCCCCCAATATGGGTTCCAATTTAGGTCATCCAAAGAGGATATGGAAACTCCTTTTTTTTTTAGTTGTAATTAAATCCTTTAAATAGGATTAAAAAAAAGTTTTAAATTTAAATACTGTAAATTTAAAATACTGTAAGATTTTAAAACATTGTACTACTGTGCCAGATTCGGAAAAAAGTTCGCCTAGAAAAATAACATCTAAAACGCATAAAAAAAATTACTAATTTCTAATATTCTGACTTTTTTTCATTATTATTATTATTTTTGGCGATAGAAATAAAATATTAGAAACAAGACCCACTTAACCGTAGTCCTTACCAATTAGTAATTTTTTTATGGTTTTTCCGACATTTTTTTATGGTTTCTGGTTTAACTTCTTTTTTTTCTCCTATACTACTGTATATTCTGATTAAATTTAGAGCCTTTTCCTTCTCGAAAAATTATATATATTTTTTTTTTACTTCTCTTCATACACCAGATACTGTAAGTCCTTCGCGTAACGCTAAATTTTTAATCTAAGTTCTTTACCTAACGTACAGGGTGATTCACTCGCTGGTAGCCCAGCGGATATATTAGCGATACTCTGAAGCAACCACCGAGTGAATCACCCTGTATAAATATTGCTCTGAAAAGTCTGAATTCACGAACACCACAAACCATTTACATGGCGCAGATTTGTTGAGAATGTTTTATATACAGAGTGAATAAAAAGTTCTGCCCGATTTTGGGTGAATTGTGGAAACCCAAAATTGGGCGGAACTTTTTATTCAGTTTACCTATAAACTATTAATATTTATATTCATTAACCCATTAGTGCCCACTGGTAGAATTTTCTACCGCTAAATTGTTTGTCATTATTGCATCACTTTTTCTTGTATTCACGTGATCTTCGGTACGAGTCATTGATATAACGCAAATTAAAAGATTGCGTCATATCAATAACGTCATATCACTGCAATAATGATATGCAATAACATGACTGCAATAATGACATGCAATAATATGAGTGCAATAATGACAAATAATTTTGGCGGTAGGAAATTCTACCAATGGCCACTAATGAATTAATATTTATATTATTTGATAAGATTATATTTCCTAAAATTAGGTGAGCAACTAAATATCAATAATAGTTAAATGTTCATTTGTTATACCATTGCTTTGGATATTTGCGCAGTATCGTATGGGTTTCTTAAAGAAAAAAATTACATTATCTTCACCTGTGCATTACATCATATTACAAGAGAATGGAATGTAATACGACGTAAGGGATAGAGGTTAATATGTGATACGATGTAATGGGATATGGTGCGATGTAATGTGTATATATATATATATTATATATATATATATATATATATACTGTATAGGGGAAGATTATAAGTACTAATCGACCAGGGAAGTACTCCGGGGAAGTTGAGAGAGTCAGGGACGTTAGGCAGGAGATAGGGAGTGCTGGAAGTCCTGTTTCTTTTGCCATTGTCCTCTTTAGCTGATCTTTTTCCGAGTCTCATCTTCCATGTGAGCAGTTCAGCATACTCTTACACACTTCTCCCTCTATGCTTCACCATACATACAGTACACTCATTTTACACACTACACAATGTTTTCAAAATCTATATATAAAAATATAATGGCATCGTCAGCCTCGGAGACCTTGATTTTGACTCTTTCCTATAAAGGAGGGCATTTTTGTGGGCGCCCGCCCTTGGCCCCTCCTTACACACACACACACACACACACATATATATATATATATATATATATGTGTGTGTGTGTGTGTGTGCGCGCCTCGGTGGTGTAGTGGTTAGCGTCGCTGACTACGAATCCATCGGCCCCGGGTTCGAGACCCGATGACGGCAGCCGGCGCGCAGCAAAACCCAGTTGTTCATCCTTCCACACACTAAAGTGGTTGGTAGATAAATGGGTACCCTGGGTGGCCTAGTGATTAAGACGCTGGGCTGCTGGTGGGGCGTGGTGGTGGAGTGAAAAGCTTGACCTTCGTCAGAATGAACAATTCAAGCGGAAGCTAACCAAAGGTGTGTGTGTGTATATATATATATATATATATATAGAAACGACGTAAGTATAGAGGAGTGTTCTGCACACGCGGAAGAGAAATAACGAACAATGAAAAATGGTGACCGCCCAGGAATCGAACCCAGGATCTTCCGATTGCCGGTCAGATATGCTACCACTACACCACGGGCCTCGATTAGTCAGAAGTCGCAATTCTCCTACATAGGGCAGAAACCAATGCCTTGAGAGGGCACCCTCGCAAATCGTGAATATATATAGAATATATATAGAATCATGTGGAAATCTCCAAACAGCTACAAAGTTTACGATTTTCTACATGTCTACACAGATAGGTTATTGAATTACATAATGCATCTTTATATTTATGTAAGTAACAGTTTGGAGATAAAAAAACACCCACTTAGCATTTGAAGTAACCACATTTTGCTTTAATCACAACCTGACCACGGAACAACATTCACACTACTAATTTTCGACAACAATCAACCACAATGGTTTCCCAATTTCGCAATTTCTAAGTTTTGGAGTGCTCGAAGCCATTTTCTCTTTCACACACGTGATCAACATCTTCTCACAGTGTCCAAAGGGGTTCAAATCCCGGTATTGGACAAACCAATCTAGAATTTCTCAAACATTCTACTGTAGTCAGGCTTTGGATTCCTGAATTGTTTTGTTTGTATGGGGTCCGAATAGTGGCTTTCAAATAGTCAGCTGTGGCTCGTAGGAACAAGTTTTCATGGTGTAGAATTAATAACTCGGGATCTTTAGATCTTCAAAAGCTCATTCGTTCGTGTGCAGGTGTCATTTAAAACCCGTATTACCGACTCGAATCAAAGGAAAATAAACCATAAAAACCAGTAAAACCTTTTTATAAATAAAAAGACAATAATGTTATTAAACAAATTTGTTAAAAAAAAACCACCCCAGAATAATAGAAAACGAGAATAATGTTAAATACGAGATAAGCGGATCAAGTTCAGTAATTAACCTACAAAATTATTGTATTGGTTCCAATACACTATTGGACAACACACAGTAACAAACAAAGAAAGTTTATTCTGACAAACATTAACACCACCAAATTTGTTTGATTCCAGAATAACAGCTCAAACTTTACAAATTTGCCCCTCTTCCACCCGCAGGAAGAAGGACAAAGACCCATTGAAGGGCAAATATACATTGAGGGGGAAAGACCCACTGAAGGGCAAAGACTCCGCAAGGTTGTCTTTTATACATAAAAAACAACACTTGCGTTGCCGTATAACACGCTAACACAAAGCCCCAAGGCAAAATTGGTCATGGTTACGGCACTTGTCCCGATATTCACGCGCAGGAATATATACATATAAGGTTCTGGCAGAATCCTAAATTTGCTTTATAACAGATCTTTCAGACTCCTACGTAAGTTACCCGAAAATACTCAACTTCGCAAATGTTTGCTAACCACCGTTTCGAGCCTCCGGAAGTAACGAGAAGCCCGTCCTCAATACAGTCTAATGTAAAGAATTAAAAAATCAGCCAATTCAATTATCCAAACTATTCATCAGTCCTGCCATATGTCATCTATATCATCCGTGTCAGCTATGGAATTCATGGTATGAAAACGTTTGTCTTTAGCTCCGCTTAACTTCGACATCGCTATGTTTTATTAATTATATTTCTGTTCTTAGTACTTGGATTTTCAATATATCTTATTTTTCAGTTTGTATTATTACTATTTGTTTATATGAACTGTTGTTGGTCTACTTAGTAAACTTTTTGTCTTCATATATTATATATAGGGAAACCTCGCTATTACGTTAATCTTCTAATACTTGGCAATGATACTCCGAGCCGCTCGTACCCTGAATGGGTGTATGGGAGGAGCGGTGTTCTGTAAAACAGTGAAACCTTTTTACTTTCTATCAACAATTTAATCTGTAAAAATTTAGTGATAATTACGTCATTAGAATACGCCAAATTTATATAAAAGTCTGATTTCTAAAAGATATTTTATTTACTACTAAAAAGAACTCAACTTATACTATATACCCAATCACTTTACATTTCTGTTGGCATGAAAGCATTGTGACACGTATTGAGGGCATGCGTGTGTATATATATATATATATATATATATATATATATATATATATATATATATATATATATATATAGGCGGATTTATATAGCAAACTATCGATATCAAAGGGCACAACTATAAGCCCACTATGCTGACAATTTCTCTGCCTTGGGGCGGCAAAATGGTAAGTACGCGTCTGTATATGAAGAAGAGCAGAGGTCATCAAAATTTGCACCACCAAAATATGCATCCAAGATACATATCGTATGCCCTTGGTTGCTAGAGGTTTGACGTAAATCGAAATATAAAACCTATTGGCAATAATGATGCAATAGTGTCATTTCTCCATAGCTGAATACCTTTGTATCAAATTACTACATAACTGTACTCTTTATAATAGTAGTACATAAGTGTACTGCGTATAAAAGTATTATATAAATATACTGTTTATAAGAGTACTTATTTTTGAACGAAATTATATATAATTTAAATATAGTAAGATATATTAACTTTTGATATTAAGAATCATACGCTAAATATGAAGAGGTCAACCGGTATAAACTGAAATAGATAGATTATGGAGCAGAGACACAAAATTAGCGTACGTAAACTAACGAGTTATTTATGGATTTTTCTTAAGTAATTTGATTTTATAATAAAATAAAATATTACATATTTTCTATTATTATTATTATTATTATACGATGTGATCGAAAAGTCACGTGCATACATGTGTATATACTTAATGTATAGGGTCGAATGGTCGGGCCGCACAGGGACTGTTCGATCACACTGTAGAATGTAAAGCGAATTACTAGCCAAAATAATTGAATATATATATATATATATAGGGTGGGGCACGGGAATCAAGTGTTTTTTGAATAGCTAGTAATCGGCCATTAGGAATGGGAGGGGCGTGCGGTAGGTAGCATTCCATTCCTGGGTTCATAGCATTTAACTTTAACTAACACTCACCTTTATCTTTCAGGTGCCATCATGGAGCAGTGGACGTTAGAACACCGCATGTTCGCGTATGATCATTTTGTTAGGAGTGGCGAGTCAGTGACAGCAGTTCAGCGTGCGTTTCGCCGCAGATTCAACATTCATCGAAATGACTCTGTTCCCGCTCGTGACACAATCTTACCTTGGGTTAACAATCTTCGAACAGGAGGCTCAATAATGAAAACAAAACCGAAGGGGCCGCAACGCACTGTGCGTACTCCAGAGAACGTTGAAAGGGTCAGACAAGCGATGTTGCAAAGCCCAGGCCGCTCTGCTCGGAGACATTCAGCTGCACTCGGAATCAGCAATCGTACTGTTAGACGGATTTTGCATGAAGAATTACATTTTCACCCATACAAGTTAGCGATGGTGCAGGAATTGAATGTAAACGATTGCCCCCTACGACTGAATTTTGCACAGGAAATGCTTGCACTTTATGAGCAGAATGAAAACATGATGGTGGTAATGAGTGATGAAGCCCATTTCCACCTTAATGGGGCCGTCAACAATCAAAACTGTCGGTATTGGGCTGCTGAAAATCCGCGACAACTCCATGAAAAACCGCTGCATAGCCCTAAGGTTACAGTTTGGTGCGCGGTGGGAAAGTTTGGCGTCATCGGTCCCTATTTCTTCGAACAAAATGGGGTTACCGTTACCATAACATCTGGGCGTTACATTGAGATGGTGAACACCTTTTTCATCCCTGAGTTACGAAGGCGTATTGCTCGTCGACATTTGTGGTTTCAGCAAGATGGGGCCACGCCACACACCGCCAGAGCGTCAATGGCTGTTCTTCGCCCCCTGTTTCCCAACCATCTCATTTCGAGATTTGGTGACATTGCATGGCCCCCTCGGTCCCCTGACTTGTCCACATGTGACTTCTTTCTATGGGGGTACCTCAAGTCACGTGTCTACGAGGACAAGCCCCGTACATTAGATGCATTGAAGGAAGCGATCCGTCAACAAATCATCCAAATCAACAGAGACCTGCTGGGAAGAGTGGAGGCCAATTTTCGTAAACGCCTTCAACAATGCGTCGACGGCCAAGGACATCATATGCCAGATATAATTTTCGGTACATGATTATTATGACATGAAATGCTATGTTCTTACGAATGTTGTTCTACCAATATATTTTCTTTACAAAAATAAATATAATTTTCCTGATTATTCCAAAAACACTTGGTTCCCGTGCCCCACCCTGTATATATATATTACTATTATTATTTTTACGTGTTCATTTCATGAGTGCAGGAGAATTGGTACGGGAAACACCCCTGTACGCAAAAGATGTAACCAGTGGTGCACAAATTTTTTTGATGTGAGGGCCAAACCAACCATCTGTTTTATATGTAGGGGCCAGATATATATATATTCTATTTTTTATAAATATGCATTTTTATAACCAGGGGTAATATTTCAGATATTTCTTTGGGTAGCTACCCTTTTCATGTGAAAAATGAATTGAAAAGACCCGTGGGGGCCACATTTGGCCCGCGGGCCAGGGTTTGTGCATCACTGCTTTACATGTTCTTTCGGGTGTTGAAATATACGTCAGGTTGTATTAACTTTTACCTTGTTGTAGCGTAATGGTCAGCGCCCTCAGGTTCTACTTAAGAGGTGCTGCTTTCCAATCCTGGTGAGAGTATTTTTGTATATAATGTTGGAATAAGTTAGGATATAAATCCCAAATAGGCCTCATATAAATCCCGGAGAAGACTACGTAACTGCCTGCACGAAAACATCCGAATAGATCTCAACGCGTTTGTACTGGAATGTGACTATTTTGTTCAACCAATGGTTTGTGAGAGAATATGTCACGTGATGTTACACCTCCATTTCAACAAATCACGTATTCGTAAATCATCTTAGTTTCAAATAGTACTTGAAATATATAATTAAATCATTTAATATTGTTAAACAGGTAATGTAAGTTAGTTAAATAATATAAAACAGCTAAAAATTTGTAAAACTCATAATAAAATGTACTTAAAATTACTTATAAGTTCCAGGATCAAACGAAAAACAGACGTGAGATTGTAGAGGCGAGATCGAGAATCAATCCGAGTCAGTCAGTGAGAATCAGCGAGAGTCAGATCAAGAGTCAGTCAGTCAGAGTCAAACAATCCAACAGAAGATCTTATTTTCCCTCCCTTGTCATTTTTCTTTTAATATTGCCACTCGAGCCCGTGGGAAAAGGAGCCTACTTGTAAGATGAACTTAGGCCAGTAAATTCATCCAACTAACCTCCAGGGTAATCCTTAGGGGACAACACTGGAATTCTACCTATCTATCCGATTCCCTCTCGTTAGGCCTACTTGATTCCCGGTCATTGCCTATTTCCCTTTATTAACTGTATAACGTTAGTGTAATTTAATTTATTTTGTGAACAACCATAAAATTAAATATTAAAACTGTGTTTTGTGAAAAAAAAGTTGTTATTTTTAAAATGTTACGAATATCAATGTTACTGAGCTGAGGTTTGAGTGAACAAATAATACGAAGAAAGCCAACCTAACTGTTGTCACGCTAACACACAAACTGTAACATCTAGTAATTGTGTAAAAAGTTTTAAATATCGGCGCCACCAGACATCCATTAATATACTGTAGTCGTCACACACTCAACCACGAATGGTTCACTGGAAAGGTCAACAGGGGGTCACCGGATGTAAGAGACGTCACCCAGGAGAAACCCAGCACCAACAATATACAATATATATATATATATATAACGTAAAGAACGACGCTTGTATAGGAGATATTCCGCGCAAGACGAGAAAGAGAAAACAACAAATGAAAAAATGAAGTACCACCTGGGATCGAACCCGGGATCTTCCGATTGCCGGTCAGACGCGATACCACTACACCATGGTCTTCACTCTTCCAAATGCCGTAATTCCTCTACATACTCGCAGAAACCAATGCCCCAAGGGGCACCTCCCGCATGCCGTAACATTATATACATTCAACTGCAAAGAACACGCAGTATAAATAACGTAAAGAACGACGCTTGTATAGGAGATATTCCGCGCAAGACGAGAAAGAGAAAACAACAAATGAAAAAATGAAGTACCACCTGGGAATCGAACCCGGGATCTTCCGATTGCCGGTCAGACGCGATACCACTACACCATGGTCTTCACTCTTCCAAATGCCGTAATTCCTCTACATACTCGCCGAAACCAATGCCCCAAGGGGGCACCTCCCGCATGCCGTAACATTATATACATTCAACTGCAAAGAACACGCAGTATAAATAACGTAAAGAACGACGCTTGGGGCATTGGTTTCTGCGAGTATGTAGAGGAATTACGGCTTTGGAAGAGTGAAGACCATGGTGTAGTGGTATCGCGTCTGACCGGCAATCGGAAGATCCCGGGTTCGATTCCCAGGTGGTACTTCATTTTTTCATTGTTGTTTTCTCTTTCTCGTCTTGCGCGGAATATCTCCTATACAAGCGTCGTTCTTTACGTTATTTATACTGCGTGTTCTTTGCAGTTGAATGTATATAATGTTACGGCATGCGGGAGGTGCCCCCTTGGGGCATTGGTTTCTGCGAGTATGTAGAGGAATTACGGCATTTGGAAGAGTGAAGACCATGGTGTAGTGGTATCGCGTCTGACCGGCAATCGGAAGATCCCGGGTTCGATTCCCAGGTGGTACTTCATTTTTTCATTTGTTGTTTTTCTCTTTCTCGTCTTGCGCGGAATATCTCCTATACAAGCGTCGTTCTTTACGTTATTTATACTGCGTGTTCTTTGCAGTTGAATGTATATATATATATATATATATATATATATACTGTATATATATATATATATACACACATCACTAGAAAGCCCGCTGCGAATTATGCAGCAAAAGCCTCCGAAACACAACATAGGGAAGGCCGTGGCACTAAAACTTTCCTTAGCCCTCCCTTAACGTGTACCTTTAACTTGGTACAGATTACCATAGCCGTTTAGGCGTGTTAATCACAATCATTATAATCCTCATCATTATGATGATGATCATCATCATCATCCTATATATATATAATGTAAAGAACGACGCTTGTGTAGAAGAGCGTTCCGCACAAGATGAGGAGGGAGAACGAACAAATGAAAAATGAGGTACCACCCGGGAATCGAACCCGGGATCATCCGATTGCCGGTCAGATATGCTATCCACTACACCATGGACCTCGATCAATCAGAAGTCGTAATTCTCCTACATACGAGCAGAAACCAATGCCCTGAGGAGGCACCTTCGCATGCCGTACATATATACATTTTAACTGCAAACAACACACAGTATAATTAATGTAAAGAAGACGCTTGTGTAGAAGAGCGTTCTCCCTCCTCATCTTGTGCGGAACGCTCTTTACACAAGCGTCGTTCGTTACATTAATTATACTGTGTTGTTTGCAGTTATATATATATATATATATATATATATATATATATATATATGAAAATTATTTCACGAAAGTGACACGTGAAAATATTTATGATGAATAAAACCACGAAGGAAAAGAAACACAAAGTGGTGCTCAAGCGCTTTCGTCTAATGACATCCTCAGGAACACTGGAGTGAAAGGAGAGTTCAAGACAATATATAGGTTACAAAAATAAACATATTGTCTTGAACTCTCCTTTCACTCCAGTGTTCCTGAGGATGTCATTAGACGAAAGCGCTTGAGCACCACTTTGTGTTTCTTTTCCCTTCGTGGTTTTATTCATCACATATATATATATATAATAAAAATAATATGTTGTGACCTGTTGTTTGTCTTGGTTATACATTGTATGTTTTTTATGTTTGGTGGTGTTGGTTCTTTAATGATGTTTTTCCTTCTGACACTTCCGGGCTTGAGTTCATATTACTGTACTCCTTCTCTCGAGAACTCTTCAACAATGTCAATTTTGAATTAGTGTAATTTATAAAGAGGATACAAAGAACGATGAATTCTTCTTTCATCAATTTTAATATGAAGTAAGTTAGTGAGTACAGTAAGTTGAAAATCAAATAGATATTAACAAGTTGATAGAATATCAAGTTCAGGGAGTATTCTCCTATTACAACTCTCTCTCTAAAATCAAGTTCTAGGCGGAAGTTCTAGGACTTCAGTTCCCCCTCCCCCCAAAATCCGCCCGATTGAATTTTTTCAGGCAATTACACCCGAAAGTTCTGGCAAAAGCCCAGTACACATATTTTCATTCATTACGATTTCACCCGAAACTTTTTATGATTAATTATCATATAGGATATCGTCTCTTTGCCCGAAATATATGTCTTCAAATCTTGAACCATGCAATATTTGATTATACTCGTGAGGAAAAAGTGGAGGCGTTTTTCCTCACGAGTGTAACTCACTTCGATATTAGCCATTGCGTGTTATTCTACCTGCAACAAAAAAAAAGGTCCCAAAACAACACATCAATTTGAACAGTTGTTTTAGTTCTAATGGGATTACTTTTGTAAATTTTATTTAAAATAAATTTTTCTGAGACCGGACTTATGGGACACCTTGAGTGTATATATATATATATATATATATATATATATATATAAAATCCTCCTCTTCATCTTTACTTACAAGTTGTTTATACGAAGCTATTCAGTTTCCTCACCTTCTGAATAGGTGACTGTGTAAACTTTGTTTAGATTCCGACGTGCAAGAGAGTTCATGAAGTGACTCACTGACACCCCTTTCTATGCATTATCTTAAGCCACTCTTCAGTTATAACAAACAGTCCCTAACTAAATTTACTCTATACGCATGTGGCCCTTCTTTGTCTTCCTATTCGTTATGCAACTGTACAATGACTCATTCTGTTTACGTTATGCACGATTCAGGTTTAAAAATTGATCGACAGTTGGGCAGTTTCACGTTATTAGTAGTATGGGTCCATGATCTTCCGTTTTGCGTTCTTTGCGACGGGCGGTAACGCCACCAACCGGGAAAAGTAGGTCACCTATAAGAAGAGAACTGGGTCGATTCCCTATACATTACAAGTGGACTCATCACTGCACCTCAACCCCCATTTTTCAGGCTGGCTTGAGACAGTCCACAACTGGGTTTGTTTTATGCAGTGATAATTGTTTTATTTATTATATAATATTGTATAATGTAAAGGTATTTCTATTTTACAGAAAGAATTTTTAACGCATTTTAATGGGAAACTATTTTATTAATTAATTTTTGTTTCGGGAATATTATTAAGTTACTTTCAATAATAGAGAAACTTCACCTGAATTTACATTTAAACATTGAACAACTTGAAGAATATTTTATTCTCTTATTTTGTTTAAAAAACCAAAAAATAAACCGAAAAATATTAAAAAAATACAAAAACGTATGAAATAAAAAGTTACCCCTAAATTTAAAAAGAAAAGTTACAAAAAGTGATTAATTACAATATTTTGACAATTAGTACATCTTTCCGAATAGCTAACTATATTTTAGTCCTTGAATCGAACAACATCAAAAGAAATTCACACGATACAAAAATACTCATTGAAATTTGTTTAAAGTTTGGTTACCTTTCTGCAATTATTCATCGAGAGTTGTTTATGGACCCCCAAAACTCCCCAAGATAAATTCGCTTCAAAGACGTAACAATCAGTTGAGATTCGTGGGAAGGGTTTAAGGCTTGGATTGAAACGTAGTTATATTTTAGTTTACTTCAAGGTGGAGTAAGCTAGTTTTTTGTATCTGGGTTCGTTATATGTTTATTTGATGAAGAGTAGGAGAGAAAAGATTTGGCGATTGAACGAGGGTGAAAATTAGTGAAGCACGTTGTAACATTCCAAAGTTGTTTAAAAATGCTACAAAGCTGTAAAACTCATAATTGGCTCAATCTTTTAATGATAACATTCGGAGGGAAAAGGAAATGGTATTTTATATAGGATTTATGCACACTAATTTATAATTTATTACGGTGTTTTGTTTCGCATAATATTTCATTTACTACATCGTTAAAACCTCCAAAATCTAGGCTAGGCTGTTTTTTTTTTTTAATTAAGCACAAACACACATATACATACATACATACATACATACGAACATGCATATATATTTATATATATATATATGGTCGTGTCAAACAGTCTTGCTGGCACTACAGTTAAATAATAAACTACTTAGAGTAATGTCAGTCAGTTTTATGCTGTGCAAGAATAAAATAAAAACAAAGCGCTCTCGCTTGACAGATGACGTCCAGTCCGCGCACAAGGCTTATGAACATCGCAAATAATGTATGTTTGTGATCGTCATTTGTATAAACGGGACTACAATGAGCTGATGGATTGGTGAAAACTCTTAAGTATTGCGTCATGGTAAAGTGAAATTGACGTGGGTCAAGAAGTCGATGACATTTTGGCGTTTATCCTGGTTTTGGACAATCTTCATTTTAATCACATCGAATGAACAGAAATGGATATGTTAAATAAGTACAGCATCATGCGAGTATTTCAAAAATCCTCTAGTTTTCGTGACAAGGTTTTTTGGACATCGATTTAAAATGCTGTAATATTTATCTGGTATTCAATAATGGTTGTCTTAATTCTGGTAGCTTCTGTTCCGGAGAACCATCTCTCCCGTTATTCCAATAGGGTGTTTCGCGGTTAAATGCACATAATGCTGCAAGAGAAGTCTGCGGTATGTCACTTCCTCCCACCCAAAAAAACACCAAGTGGAAAAAAAGGGGAGAGTCTTTAAGTTCTCTCCTGGGTACTGGGTATTTAAAAGTTAGCCAGGAACTTTATCGAACCAGTTAATCGTCAAGAGCAAGAATGATGACCTTCTTTCATATCTGTATGCAAAGGGAACCTTCTCCTGAACAAGGTCAAATTTTTTATCATGCTATGATGCCATAAACCCATTGCCTCTGCCAGGAAATGTTCTAACCCTGTTAGTATGGTCGGCATGTAGTTAGTTATACATACTTTCCCAAGCAGAGTGTAAATTCTGTCATAAGTTATACCTCTTCATAAACTTCATTACGTACAGTTTCGGTAAAAAGTTCGCCTAGAAACAAAATTCCTAAAAACCATAAAAAATTATTAATTGGTTATATTCCGGTTTATTTTAATATTTTAATCTTTCTGTCGACATCAATAAAATTCTAAAAACAAAATTCAGTCATTACTAATCAGTAATTTTTTATGCTCTTTAGAACGTTCATGTTTCTAGGCGAACGTTCTACTAAAACTGCATACTATTCCGTCTTCCTTCAGATAAATTACCTTTTCCTAAACTTAATTAACATCATTATGTATCTATAAATTATACCTGACCATTTAACGTTCGCGCTATAGTCTCCCCTCGTTTCAGAAACTTCCGTTTCTTCGTTTCTCCACTGCAAGCAGAAGATAAGGCTAAGAAAAACAAGTTACTTAAAACTTCTTGCCAAGAAAGAGAGGGAAAATAAGTGCCAGAGAAACGAGAGGAAACCCATCTCAGCCAAAGAAATTACTTTATAAAGAAACGCATTCACAATTAAACTTTTGGGTACTTGGATACCATATTTTAGTAATACTTATTTCTAGAAAGTGGAAAAAACTTCTACAGTGTAACATGTATTTTTCTGAAAGTTAATACGCTAATTTATACCATTAATTTTTGCGTTAATGACAATATGATGGCGATATCTTTTGGCGTTAAATAATCGTAGAATATATATATATATATTATATATATATATATATATATATATATATATTATATATATATATATATATAAACGCCCCCATTAACATAAAAAAATAACTGATGCAGTCTCAGAAAAAAAAAAATATATATATATATATATCCTTTGGTTCCTTTGATTAGCTTCCGCCCGAATTCTTCATTCTGACGAAGGTCAAGCTTTTCACTCCACCGTAAACCTACAGTTTAACGTGGAATCCGAACCACGCCCCACCAGCAGCCCACCGCAGCCCAGCGTCTTAACCACTAGGCCACCCAGGGTACTCATTTATCTACCAACCACTTTCTTTATTGTGTGAAATAAAAGGATGAACAGCTGGGTTTTGCTGCGCGCCGGCTGCCGTCACTGGGTCTCGAACCCGGGGCCGATGGTATATATATATATATATATATACACACCAAGGCTCCTCAAAGTCTAGTTATCGGCACACTTTTTGATAGTAAGCCAACTTTTTTTCCCCTCCTTTTTGAAGCAAAGCAGTGCCAAGTGTAATGGTAAAGGTGACTGTTCTGTTCTATGCTTGAAGATTCGAGTGAATTACATGACCAATGGTAGAGGCAAGCGTTTGACATGAAGGAAAGCACGTCCCACCTATTCTTTGGTTTCTTTTGCAGGTGTAGAACCTCCGTATATAAGGTCTGCCTTTATGCTGGTGCATGATACATCAGGAGCAAGATAGATGCAACTCCACATCATGTTTTATTTCAAAAAGCCACCATTCCTTTGACGCAATTTCCTCTCTCTCTCTCTCTCTCTCTCCTCTCTCTCTCGTTATATATATGTTACAGTCAGTGTCTGAAATCAGGCAGTTTATAAATTGACTGAAATTTTAGGCAATTTGTTAAATGCACGATTTACTTACTACCTAATTAAACCTAATCTCGCCATGAATTTTTAGGTAACATATTCGGAAATACCAGTGGGCATGCATATGCAGCATTACCGGTTAGGTTAGGTTAGGTTTTGTGTGTATCATTAATTTGACACATTGCCTGAATTTCAGTCAATTTATAAATTGCCTAATTTTACTTATTGGCTGTGTTAATACGAGCACACACACACATATATATATATATGGTGTCTATAAATTATTAAAAAAATTTTTTATTAAAACGAATATATCTGTAAAAGATAATTTATGGACACCATATACATATATATATATGTGTGTGTGTGTGTTGTGTGTGTGTGTGTGTGTGTGTGTGTGTGTGTGTGTGTGTGCGCGCGCGCGTATTAATACAATTATTGTCACACAGATAATGACTAAAGGAACTTTGTATCTTCACAATTGGCAAATTTTGTGATGAGCTTCACATCTCCAATAAAAATTTGAAACTACATATACACTGACGCCACACGTAAAAAACAAAACAAAAAACAGCTCGACTATTTATTTTATTTAATTTTGCCCTTAAGCTTTAGGCTTTACTGGGCTCTTATTAAAAATAAGGTTTTCCACAATGAAAATAGAGCCTTCTACATTTAGAACTTGTAATGTCTTTTTGTGGGTACATTCTGGGGAAAGTTTTTTTTACCTTCTTTTGGGTATCGAAGCTTCTCGACGGATGATAATTTCTTTTAATTATACATAACTTCTTTAGAAAGAAAAAATGGTCCTCAAAACTTCTTTTTGGAGTGATTTGAGACAAAAGAAGGTAATATTTCTGTATACAAAAAGAATAAAGGGTCTTTATTTTTTGTGCGGTATAAAATCGCATTATTAAGTACAGGGTGTCCATTGATAACAATTTGTATTTTGTTCAATTAAGGAAATTAAATAATTAAAAAGTTGCATAAAATAAAGGAAAATAATATAAAGATATAATTTAAAGAGAAATTGCAAGACACAGAACAGCAAATTATAATCGTGACACACACACACACATCTCTCTCTCTCTCTATATGTATATATATGAAAACAGCGTCTTGGATTGTATAAAACCGCAAACTTTGTGTCTCCTAGTTAAAAGTTGAAGAATCATCTCTTTAAGTCAGAAGTGGCACTGGTGTGCCAACGAATCCAAATCTGCATTTTGCTTATCATGCCAATTTATTGGATTTTAAAAGAATTATATATTAAAAGTATCCAATTATATATATATACACACGGTATATATATATATATATATATAATATATATATATATATATATATATATATATATATATATATATGGTGGTAAAACAGTTGTAGGTGACGTGTTCATTTATATACACCTACAAGCAGTAAAATTGAGTATGACACGAAAATGTTAAGGCATTTGGTTCCTTATTACACGTCAAAATAGGTTAAGGAAAGATTCCTTTCAGAATTAGGTTCCAAATTGGGGACAGCACAGACACTAACCGGGAACTTATTGGTTCTCTTTTCGACGTTATTTACCAAAAAAACTATGCCAAAAAAGGGAATCCTTTACGGTCAATGTTAGGAATCCTTTATTACTTGGGACATAAAAGTCGCAAAAAGACCATTTAAGTACCTCAATTTGAAGGATTTACGAACTTTCCTGTTTACACTTTATTCGTCTGGGAAGAGATCATGTTTCTTGATCTTATATTGATTATTCATTGATTATTCATCTACACACACACACACACGCATATATATTTCAGGTTTGTGTGTGTGTGTGTGTGTGTGTGTGTGTATATATATTTTGTCTCGTGTTGTATTTGTAAATACATGTTTAAATTCATAAAAATCAGTCCGGTGAAATATAAAGAAAAAAAACCTAAAACCGAGCCTACTACAACATCCATTTTCATTATGAATTTGGGTGAAGGAGAGAGTTGCGGCCTCCTGAATATTTCAATACTTATGAGTGTTCCTCGGAGAGGATATTAAACCATACGTAACTAGGTTGCCAGTCTTGTGTTGCAAAAAGCTTTATTTTGTACGTCGCATTTATAAGAATTGATTACAGTTCATCGCTAATGAAATGTAACGCACTTCTTTTGATGGTTACATCATGAAATAAAGTTAAATGTAATTACATTAAGTAGGGTTATGATTAATAGAGTTACGTCTTGTACAGTTGGGTATAACTGTATTGAGAAAAATAGTGCCCGGTTAGCTTAGGTTAATAACTGAATATTTTGTCCAATAAGAGGTTCTTTCGACGCAATTTCCAACAGTTTCGGGACTAGTAAGTAAATTGTCTTGTTACACTCAAAATACAACCTTCTAAATTTAGAACTCGTAACTTCTTTTTGCGAGTGCATTCTATGAGAAGTTTTACCTTCTTTTTGGAATCAAAGCTTCTTGTCAGATGATACAATAACTTCTTTTAATAATATATAACTTCTTTAGAAAGAAGAAATAGTCTTCAAACTTCTTTTTGAAGTGATTTGAGACAATAGAAGATAACACTTCTTTGTATAGAAGGTTGCGGGAAGTCTATGTTTCCCGTGTACTTGGCGTTACGAAAGTAATCATATGAACGTTATTAACTAACACAATCAAGTGTAGTGCGGGTATCCATGCCCCATATCCCCCAAAGAAGTGAGGAGGGAGTAGGGGTCCGATCCTGGTCTACCTTATCCTAAGTCAATTGAAGGTGGAATAGCGCGAGTATATACAAAGTAAAATAAAAAATAATAATGTTAAAATAGATAATAAGGTAGTATATTATTATTATTATTATTATTATTATTATTAATATACAAAATTTAGTTAGGTTAAATGTAGACAAAATAGTACCCGGTTAGGTGTACAATAAGGTGGGTTAAATTTGGTTGGATTAGTTAGATTATAATTTAACATTTAACAGTTACTGGCAATGTTCCCTCTAATTTTTTTTAGTCCGTGTGCGCAAGAAATTTTCGTTGTGCACACATTTAGATTCATGGTGAAAAATTTTGCAAACTTTTCTGAGCGCTATTATCTTCAAAATTAAATATATATAAATATTAAATACTTAATAAATATTATTTCCATAAGGTGATAGCTTGATCGTTACGGTACTATTAAATGGATATTAAAAAACTGTTTACGATATTATATTCTTAAAAAAGAAAACATTTTATCCATTCTAAAATATGAATAAAATAAAAAATAGTAAAATAAAATTCAACAAAATAAAGAAATAAAATAAAAATAACATTAATTGAAAATGACTATTTTAGTTATCATTTCTCAAAACAATTTTTAACATTTAGCAATTTAAAATAGACTATCAAGATTAATACACCATTTTATCCATTCACAAAATAAGAATAAAATAAAAAATAATAAAATTCAATAAAATAAAATATAATCAAAATAACATTAAATGAAAGTGCCTTTCATTTAAGTATGATTATGATTTCTCCCTACCATCTTTAGCATTTGCCCATTCCAAATAAACTATGAAGATTAATACATCCGCCATCATTCAGGTAACTTTTAATTCGCATGAACATGTCCAAATGATTTTCTTTCAAGCGGTTTCTTAATTTGTTCTTTATAGAATTCATTAAGCTGAAATTTTTTAAATTACTTCATTTACTGTCGTGACTCATGATACGCTTAAGCCTGTGCGCATTTTATTTTGCTGTGTGCCCAGGTTTCACAACGCGTGTGCGCGCGCACACGCGCACACCTTAGAGGGAACATTGGACTTACCGGTAATTTTAGTTTAGTATTAAAAATAAAAACCAACCAAACCACATTGTTAAGCGGAAGGGTTGAAATTGCTGATATTCTGAGTTCTTGGTCCAGTTTGTGTAGAACAAGCCTGAGTTGATATGAATGGGCTCGCGACTGCGAGTGATACATTTGCGTTGCCTTAGACTTAGAGAGAAACTGCAAACCAGTGGTGCATCTTGGTTTTAATGAATCACGCACCAGGATCTTTAAGTTAAGGGAGAAATGTCTCCAATACAAACCAACGACACAAGCATAGTGATGTTTAAAAACGGGTTTTTTTATGTCATGTTTTTTTTTTTTTTTTTTTTTTAAATATAGATATTACCAATTTAATTATAAGTTATACTTTTGCAATGATATATATTATAAAAATAAATAAATAAATAATAAAATAGGCCATATGGTACCAGTATAGAATGTCCTTTTCAGCCTATTTACAGAAAAAACTGGCCTCTTTCTTGCACTGAAAGTCTTGTATCTTGAGATCCGTTAAACATGCGAGAACACTGGCTGGGAGCTGACTGCCCATTGTCCAACCTTTCCAGGACTTTCCCATCCATGCCTCGGATTTTGAATCTCCCACTTAACTATCCTTTAGACCCCCGATGACATATTTTCCCCCTGAGACCATCCTATATATACATACACATACACCCATATACATATATACCAATATATACATAAATACTTATATACACATATTTATATCTATTATATACCCCATACACACGCATACATCCAGAATTCCAGATACATACGCACGCATACTCACATATATACCTACACAAACTCATACACCTCTATTTCGCCCTTTCATTACCTCCGAGATCATTTAGCACATAGTAATATCCATACAGCCAAAAGAAACCGATTAAGCACAGAGAGCAGCAAAGCTAGTATTTATATCCCAAAATGCAAAATTCCAAGAAAGTGAAGTAAAACATGGTGCTACATAGGCTTCGTCAATCCAATCTAGTGATAATGATTCTTCAATGGAAATAGAATCAGATAATGAAAGTTAAACAGCATTAGGTTAACACAAAGGTTAAAGAAAGAGATGAATATTTTTATTTTTTTTATTTTTCTATTTGGAATATATATATATACACACTGGTATTCTTGCCAATCACAATTATATATATTGTTTTATACCAGTATTATGTACTTTTTATTATGTATATTATACCAGTACCTGTGATATTGAAACTAGCATATATGCTCTACCCAATCTAGTGATGATTCTTCCATGGAAATGAAGGTTAAACAACATTAGGTTAACAAAAAGGTTCAAAAAAAGGTGAATATATTTTTTTTCTATCTGGAATATATATACTGGTACTCTTGCCAATCACAATTATGTATATTGTTTGAAACGGGGAAGAAAGTTTTATGTTCTAGTTAAAAAATATAAATGCATATAAAAAATGAGGGTTTGTTTTTCCTTTCTATTATATACTTTTTGCGTGATTCAGTTTTTCTAAAAGATGACTATATATACTAGGTATAACTGTATAAGCATGGTAGTATAGTAAATTATAGGTAATACTAATATACTTATTAGATTAAAGCAAGAAAAATATGGAATAAGTTTAAAACAATAAAAAACAAAAAAAAACAGACTATCTTCGTTTTAAACAAAAAAAACGACAAAAAAAAACAAAAAAAACGACACAATAAAAAACGACTCACATCACTACACAAGCATGCGTTATGGATTAGACCAGCGGTTCTCAAACTGTGGTACGCGTACCACTGTAGTACACAGGCTACTATTAAGTGGTACGCCAGACTGTTATCATTAATATTACTGATTTTTTCGCTAAGAAGAAAATGTTTTAGTTCTATAAGATTTGAGTTTTTGTAAGCTGACTTTATTATTTTTTTTGAAAAAAATAGTTTTTTTCATATCTTTAATTTACATTCTTTTTATTTTCTATTTAATTGCAATTTTTTTAAATTTAATATTTTGTCAATTGTAGTTGGGGTATTCCCTAGTTGGGGTATCCCGTGATTAGCATATAAAACTAAAAACAAATTAATTAAAACAAATCAATAAATTAGTAATAAATGAAAATAAACAAACGCGACACTATTTTCCATTAATGTACGATATTAAATAGTGAAAATGACTCGTTGGTACAATGATGTGGTACAATGTGGTACTCTAACTCCTCAGGTGGTAAGTGAGTAAAAACGTTTGAGAACCACTGATTATTAGACTTTTCAATGTAGTATGATAATTCACAACATTACTACTTCCAGTGGTGATAAGCCACGTACGGAAGACTCGTCAATACGTTGACCCTCTGTGTACTTGGCAATAATGCTGCGAGCTATTCACAGCCTGAACAGACGTATAGGTGGAGAGAAGCTTTGGACAACAGAGAGGCCTTTACTTTTTATATACAATTTATAAGGTGTTTGCGTCCAAAGAATTCAGTTATATATATATATATATGAGCTTGATACTACGCAAGCACTGTTAATAGCTAGATTAAAGTCTCTTTTAATCATTACCTTGATATCAAATAATTGTTCGTGTTCCTTTATCTGTCTTGTTACTGTTACTGTGTGATCGTCTGTCGGGTTTTTTAACTATGTTCATTTCTTCATAAATTCATTTATGTAAAAAGGGTTAAGTCAACCCTTTCCACACTACTCTGTCGAAAGCGGAATGAAGAATGCCTCAAAAAATAAAAAATCTGAAACAAGGAATGAGTTCCATAAACGTTCACATTGCCAAAGGAATTCTTAGAAAATACCTCATTTCGAACGGGAATTCCGAGGAAAATGTGAAATATGAAGAACGTACACAGACTTGCGTGGGAATGCATTCGTTACTGAAGATCTCCCAATCCTGAGATCTTGAGGCGAGATTTGGAGTGATCTCTCTTCCTGTGGTCTGGCTTCAGCGATAAGGAATGTAAAGTCAGTCGTTTTCGTTACGTGGAAAATATAGAAAGTGCCATGGAACAACCTTGGAAATTCAAATATATATATATATACTGTAATTCTGGACAAAAACTCGTTACTAGGGAGGAGGCATTTCAAAGCATTTCGACATAGTCTCATTCCTTTTCTGTTCAACTCTCTAATATAAGGGTTAATCGGTATTTTTAATCTTTCATCTACTCAACCGGTCAACTCTGGAACAATCTTCCTCAATCCATCTATCCCCCTGTCTATGACCTCCATACTTTCAATTTTGGCTCTTTTCTTCTTCTATGGGGGGGGGAGGGGCGCTTTTGTGGATAGTGCCCTTGGCTCCTCCTCCCTGCAGAAAAAAAAATAATAAAAAATTACAAACGTTTGAACTAACATTCAGTTTTTCGATCATTTGTAAGCTAACTTGTGAAACTAATCTAAGACTTATGGAATCTCTTTATAGTTTTAATAATAAACTTACTCTGAATGATTATGGTCCAGCTATTGAATTAAACATTGCGAGTTGTGACTACCTCGGAAAATGGGAATGGGGTATCCCAAAACATTTAGTAATTACAGAATGTTAGTTCAAGCGATTGCCATTTTATATACGAGTATATAGCCTATATATATATAACAGAAAAGAGTCATGCTTATTAACAAAGAATGGTTCTTTTGGTATTTTGTGACGACCAACCTTTAAGTTTATAGATACCAGCCCATCGATCATCCCAAACACTCAGTGGAGAGTGCCACAGACAACTCTGAGTATTTATCTTCCAAAGAACTGTCATCTCAGACTATGTAGCAGTTAGCACTAGTGATGTAGGTCACATCCGCATCCGCATAACATCCGCGCATTTTCTCGCATCCGCATCCGCACTTTGGACTGCGGATGTCGTGCGGATGTGGACCGTTGAGATAAAATGTCATTAATAAGCGGAAATTATCAAATTCTACTGTATTAATAGAACTAGTTCATTGTGCGCAAAAGTGATGCAAGCGACAAGACGAGAGGCTGTTCTTGTATGAAGTTACTCTCTTGCAACCTACTTAGATCCACGTTACAAAGCTAAGTTATTTTCACCTAGTACATTAGAACGAGTTAAATCATCACTTGGCAAAGCAGTTGAAGAGCTTCAATCTCTTGAATCCGTCGCTTCGCCACCCACCAAACGAATAAAAGTTTCAGTGACAGAACCAACACCTTCAACAAGCAAATCTATCACAGAATCTCTCTCTCAGTTTCTTGAGTCAAGCAGCAATGACGAGACCTACGCGATGTCAAAAGATGTAGAAAATGATCGAGAGCTATCACCAAGAAAAACGCCTGGCTGCATGTGACAACTATTAGTTGGTGGAAAAATACGCAGAATATCTATCCATACTTGAGTAAACTTGCAAGGAAACATTTAGCCTGTCCTCCAACAAACGTACCAAGCGAGAGATTATTTAGCAGTGCTGGATTAATATATGATGAAAAGAGAAACAGACTGGCAGCAGAAAAGGCAGAAAAATTAATGTTCCTTAAGCATAACCTTCCTATAATTAAGTTTGAACATTAAACGATGAACATCTTAGTTTACTTTATTTTAATTACTCATTTATAAATATGCCTAATAAAACTTTAAACTTAATATAAATAGTTATCAAGCTAATTAAAGATCTCTTTCTATAAGGGTGGAGGTTGGGGAGATCGGTGGGGTGCATTTGAGTTGGGTTCACGTCCCGCATCCTGGTAACACAATTATGGTTTCTAATTGTGGCTGAAACTCAACAAACTATAACGAATTTATTTGCAGACGAATTCACTAATTGATTTCTATATTAGTTAGATGCTTGATATTATTTTATATGTTCAGAGAAAAGTACAGCAATTATTGTACAATTAATCAATTATACTACATTATAGCTACAGCTCTCTCTATATAATAACTTATTATATACGTTAAACACAACAAATCTCGAATATATCCTAAAAAATAACGAAAATGTAGACATCCGCATCCGCATCCGCGGATGTTGAAATCAAACATCCTCATCCGCATCCGCAGATGTGAAAAAAATGACATCCGCTACATCACTAGTTAGCACTATCACAATCTAAATATTACTGAATTATTTTGACCGAACTTGGGCTCCAAAGAACTCTGACCTACTAGGTCAATGGTGCTCAACCTTTTCTGGTTCAAGGCACCCAAATGTTATCTGCTCTACTATCGCGGCACCCCAGAGGAATTTTTGTCTTTCCACTGTTCAACATCCAGTCACCCTCTACCCCAACCCCAACTTCACCAACACCATCAAACTTCAAACTGAACCTTTTACAATTTATTTATGGAAATAATGAATGACGACTGTTTTAGTAATTTTTTAATTTTCAGTTACTTATTTATGTTATTTTCACGAAATTTGGTGGCACTTTGGTGCCTCTTATAGGCACCCCAGGGTGCCGCGTCACCACAGTTAGGAAGAAACATTGATTTAAGTGATTAAGCTTAATATAATTCTGATAAAAAAGAGAAGTAAAAAATCTTCTTTTTGTCAAAACTACCGAAATGATAAGAGGTAATTTTAACTACTTAATGGGCGTGGCTTATCTGACTTATTTATTTTGAGACTGCATCACGATCATTATTTGTCTTTTGTATCGTAATTTCAATCGTTGTGAATTACACAGTTTCTCAATCGGGTGCCGCCAAATTTCACCAAAATTACAAAAAATAAATAATTCAAAATTCGAAAGGCACTGAAGATGCAAAATTTCGACCGAAACAACAAAACATCAACAACAACAACAACCTCACGATTAATACAAAAATCAAAGAATTCTGTTACACAAACCTTTTTTAATAAACTTCAGTATCATTAATGATTTTTTAATGTTCCAATTTTTCATTTTTTTTTTTTTTACTTTTTATTGGATTAAAAAAATGTCTATTTATGAACATGACCTAAACGTGAATCAGACAAAGAAAAAAAATATATAAAATGGCGGAAGCTAAAGATCGGTATAACTTTCTCTCCGGAAATCAATAGACATACGATACACTGATAGGTTTACGTATAAATATTTCGTTTTTAACACGATACAACTATTCAGGAAATCTCTAATTTGTTCAAAATATTTTGATTGAAATTCGAAAACAACGTTTCGACTCTTGGCTGCCTTACATCATCAATGAAATCCCAGAAATGCGCGCGTGTTTATCAAAGAACGTTTGTTTTTAATGTTGTAGCTGTTTTTGTGGTGGTTGTTTTTATTTTTCGGTTGATTCTTGTTTGTTAAATTTGTTAATATAGATTAAAAAATTATGTTGAAAAGGAAATACGCAGTATTTAAATCTCACTTTGACTTTATCTCCTTCTTTAAAGGAATTGAGGGGATTCTGTTTTTATTTAGATTAGTTTCATTATTTATACGTTTTCTTTCAAAGGGAAACTTATTTAAAAATAAATGTAACAAAGGAAGTTTAAAAATATACGAAACAAAACAAAGAAATGTAAAAATAATCGTTCTTTTTTAGGAACAAAGAAAGCGTTTAGAATTTTCTTTTAAGAAATTAGTAATACAAAAATAAATAAATTCAGTTACATTATATATATATATATATATATATATATATACAAGGTTGTTATAAAGTCCATGAGAGGTTTTAAATAGCCGAGTTTTTGTCCAATTGAAGTAGAACAAAATTGGTAAACAACATTATGAAGAGTAACCCTTAAATGTTATGAGAAAACGGCGTTAAACTATCAAAGGCTTTTTTTTTGTGTTTCAACTATGCTAGACTATCCGTTGTAGGCATTGGCATACAATAAGTTAGTCTATAAACCAAAATGGCGACACTTGAAAAAAATTGCGTGGAATGGGGGCGGGAGGGGGGGCGTAACTGAATTTAAATGAGATGAAAGTCCACCTTTGTAAAAACTCAAAAAGTGACTAAAAACTTTCAAAGAGAAGGTCAGTAAACAAAAATAAATGTTTTGGTAGACCAAAAAAAGAGAATTTGGAAATTGAATTGGAAAAGGAAGGACCCTTCCGTAACCACCATTCTCACCCTACCTGCCCCCCACCCCTACCCCTCTAGACTTCTTTTTATAGGGTCGTGTAAAAAGCACGTTTACGTTACGAAACCTCAACATTGACGGAATTGTAGGCGCGAATTGACACACAACAGTCCGACATATCAACACAACAAATCGACAATGTTTCAATCTTTGCAAGCTAGAATGGAACGGTGTATCATCACCTAAGATGGAGGATACCTTGGTTACCTTGGTTTACCTTCGGCCTGAATTGTTCATTCTGACGAAGGTCAAGCTTGTCACTCCACCTTAGACCTACAGTTTAACGTGAAATCCGAACCACGCCCCACCAGCAGCCCAGCGTCTTAACTACTAGACTACCCAGGGTACCCATTTATCTCCCAACCAATTTCTATTGTGTGGAAGGATGAACAACTGGGTTTGCTGCGCGCCACCTGTCGTCACCGGGTCTCGATCTCGGAGCCGATGGATTCGTAGTCAGCGACGCTAACCACTATGTTATGCTGAAACACGCTTAAAAGATGCCATTAAAAGTGAAATTCCTGTTCTTCAAGAGATTATCCATACAGCTCTCCTCATTGTTATTCCTCGTTTATGATGGTTGTTAAGAGGATTATGGTAGTCACATTAAAACGCAATTTACCTTTTGCAGTTCGACACACAAGGCCATCGACGGTGTTTGGTTTCTCTTTTTTGGCGTGGGAGGGAAAGACCTTATTTGTTTTGCCATAAATTACTAGTAGTGTATACCAATTTACAATGTCGTACGATGTATACTTTGCAGTTTATATTAGAAATAAAAAGAAACCAATTTTATAATCACTATATATATATATATATATATATATATATATATATATATAAAAGTACATTAACTTTCTGAGCTCACTTATTAAGCATATAAACCGGGTTGCCCAGAAAAAAGTAAGCTATTGCTTTTATGAACTATTATATTTAGTATTGTCAAGATTTCCTTGCTTTTATAACGATTTAAATAAATAATTTGCTTTTATACGTAGCACTTCTATATGTCCTCATAATATTTGTTTTTAATATACTCTATTTATCTTTGTTGCACATTTTTCAAAAATAAAACCGAAATAAAATCTTAAAAGCAATAGCTTACTTTTTTCTGGGCAACCCGGTATATGCAAAAATTGTCGAATATTCTTCAGCTGAAAATAGGTAGCACTAAATCAAAGTAATAAAAAATAAACAAAACAGTTATTACTTATTTCAAAGCAAAAGCTTTTTACAGTATGCTCTCGTAAAACAAAAATATATATATATATGTGGTGGTGTAGGGTTAGTGTCGCTGACTACGAATTTATCGGCCACAGGTTCGAGGCCCGATGACGGCAGCCGGCGCGCAGCAATACCGAGCTGTTCATTCCACACAATAAAGAAAGTGGTTCCTAGATAAATGGGTACCCTGGGTGGCCTAGTGGTTAAGACGCCGGGCTGCAAGTGGGACATAATTCGGATTCCACGTTAAACTATAGGTCTAAGGTGGAGTGAAAAGCTTGACCTTCGTCAGAAAGAACAATTCGGGTGGAAGCTAACCAAAGGTGTATATGTATATATATATATATATATATATATATATATATATGTATATATATATATATATTTATTTATTTATACAGTATTATATATATAGAATTAAAGGAAAGGGTGGAAGCTGAGAATATGATTCAAATGTACAATTGTGGTCCTATGAGTGACAAGAAGCTATTAGCGGAGGCGCAGCAAATGCTCGCTGATTCGAGGGCCAAAATAGAATACATCAAAATGATGCTAATGAAGGTGAACCAAGCCATATATGAAGAAAGGCATGGTTCCAAAGAGGATGTGACTCCAACCCAATTATTCACTTACGGAGTAAACATATACCCCTTTGTGCTATGGGTATTGGCTTTTAGATTTTTAATATTTATGGCATTTATACATATTACACAAATCCTACATTAATACTATTCTTACCCCTTAAACCTTACCCACCGTACTGGTGTACTCCACCATATATATATATATATAAGGGGTTCCAAAAAACCTTAGCCCCCCCCCCATTTGCAGCTTACATGTTTACTTATATCGAAATAGTTTTTAGTGAATATAAAAATATATAAAATTCTTTATTTATTGCGGTATTAAAATTACTCTAGCTCAGTGGTTCCCAACCTGGGGTCCGCGAAGGTAGTACTGGGGGTCCGTGAGCTTTCAATATTTCGAGGCTCCAATGGAAATCGTACATTTACCCACGATAAGGGCGCTCAGGCTAAAATTTCAAGTTTCCTTGCTCTTGGCTAGAATTATTACTTTTTTAATAGGCTGTATTTTAATTGCATACTCACTTATATGTCCTTTATTTGATAGTGAAAAATGAGAAAACGAGTTAATTAGTTAATAAAAACAGTTTGTTTGGTAGACGGAATCTTTCAAAAACATGGGGTCCGTGGGAAAAAAATAAAATAAAAGGGGTCCTTTGTGGTGAAAAGGTTGGGAACCACTGCTCTAGCTGATAAAGCGATAATATAATGGCTTCTCAATTAATTGGTGATTCGGAGAGGCAACGTATGATAGATCGCATACGAGCAATAACATTTCGGGAAGCTCGTGATGCTGGAGCCACCTTTATAACACGTTCATGGGTTGCCAAAAAGTTGCGAAGAGGTGAGGACTTCGTTAAAAGAAATTGGAGTAAAACTTTGGATGAATGTGAAATGGATACAACCAAATCTGGGCGCCCAAATTTGCCACTCTCTCAGGGAACAAAGGACATCATTGAAAGCGGTACGCGTAAGCGGAAAAACAGCTGTGCTAAACTTTCTAGAGAGATCGAAGTGTTGAGAGGAAAGATCGTTAGTGATGAGATCATTCGACTATACCGTCATAGGCAAGGTTTAAAGCCTTGGCATGAACTTCCAAAGCCAAGAAAAACTCAACTTAACATCGATGACAGAATGTGGTTTGCCCATTATCTTGAAGATTGGGATGTGGATGATTTCATGCATTTAGCTGTCTCCGATGAATTTTTTGTTTACGTAACACGTCGGCCTAACTACCAAAATGATCGAGTGTGGGCCACAACACCAGATGAAATCGATGACAATGAACATTATCGCGAATTATTAAAAAGTCCAGACTGTGTTGGTGTGTTTGTTTTGTTCACTGCAACGAAGCTCATGTGGGTGCTGAAGCCAAGTGGTCAGAGTTGGGATGGACAGTATTTTCGCGATATTATTCTATCCCAGCATGTCATTCCTTTTCTAAGAAACCCAAACAATGTTATGGATGTCGGTCAGGTCACACTTCTGCACGATAAGGCCACCTGCTTTAACGCATTAGTCACTCAACAGTTGTTGCGGAACCATGAGATCGATTTCTTTGGAAATGAAGAATGGCCAGGAAATTCTCCTGACCTAAACGTCTGTGAACACATTGGATCAGTTATGAAGGACAAAGTTGAATGTCTCTTGTTTCAAGAACCTGCAGCAAATCGATTTTCGAAGGATACAATGACGCAACACATTGAAACTGTTTTAGCAAATTTGCGTAACGATCAAGATCTATTCACGTCACTTTTGGCAAGCTACCCAAAACGAATTCAGGCTGTCTTGGAAGCCAATGGCGGGAACACCAAGTCTTAACTGTTTCTCATTAAATGCAGGATTAAGTTATCTTTTGTAAGGTATGTTTAGTTTTACTGTACCTCTAATGGTTTAGGCCATGGGCGGGGGGGCTAAGGTTTATTGGAGCCCCGTATATATGATGCAAATCCACAAGGAAAAATAAAAATGATCCCAATGCCTTTCGTGTATTCAGAAGTACATCTCGTCAGGGAATGCATCATATATATATATATATATATATATATATATATTATATATATATATATATATATATATATACATATATATATATATATACATATACATACACATATTCAACTGCAAAGAACACGCAGTATAAATAACGTAAAGAACGACGCTTGTATAGGAGATATTCCGCGCAAGACAAGCGTCGTTCTTTACGTTATATATATATAACATATATATATATATATGTGTGTGTGTGTGTGTGTGTGTGTGTTGTACTTTAAAAAAATGGAGATCAGGTCGAAAACTTAGGAGATATACGCTTTTATTCTCCTGTTAACGTCAGACAATTTTATTCCATCCTAAAAATTGTATTTCATCGTTTTAAATAATTAGTTTAATCGGAGAAACACTATTTTGTCTCTCTGATGAACCCACATCAGAATTTTTTACCACACTCCCATATCGAAATCCATATAATTATCGCTGAAAATAAACATCTCTCTATTTTCTATACCATGTATCGTCTATACACCATACCTCTGTGTTTTCTATACCATGTCATCCGTGCCATGTCTCTGTATTTTTTATACCATGTATTATCTACATGGAATATTTACAGTACCTTCTATTTTTATTACAGCAAAGTATCCTACTTCCCCATTTTGAGCTTGTTAACAAGTTCGATGACGCGAAATAAATTGGTAAACTGAAAAAAACATTTCCGGATTAGAAAATAAAAATTAGCGAAGTCTAACTTTGGAACTTCGAAATATACCAGTTATTTATAAACATTTGGTAATTTCTAAAAAGTGGCTCCAACTTGGGAATCAATTTGTGTAAATATACATTGAATAAACGACCTTCGGAAAAATTTATATATTTATATATAGGTACAGGGTGTCCGAGAATTATCTGTACAATTTTTGGCTGTTATTAAAAGTCAACCATGAAGTGTAGAAATTCCAGTGTGTCCGAACATTATCTGTACAATTTCATCTTTTAATAAAATTCTTGATAACACACGTAAAATTCTTAAACAAGATTATTTAGAATCTGTATTTTCAAAAGTTTCTTTTATTAAAGTAACGTTGTTACAAACATTCGATATGTGCACCATCAGTGATTCGCAAAACATCCAATTGATACTCCAAATGTTGCCATGTACGCTGCATCATATCCACATCAATTCGCTCAATAGCAGCTGTGATTCTTGCTTTTAAATCATCAATGTCTGTCACCCGCGTACATTTCTAAAAAACTTGTCAAAACGTGGTATCAGAAAAAACTTAATGAGATTCTCTGTAAAATGGAACAACACTGGAATTTCTACACTTCATGGTTGACTTTTAATAACAACCAAAAATTGTACAGATAATTCTCGGACACCCGGTATATATATATATATATTACGCAATACAAATATAATAATAGGTCCTACTAATTAATTAATGTACTTTTAAGAAGTACAAAAAAGTTTTAGTATTTTGTTGTATCATACATGAGATGTAAAATTAATGGTATTAAAAATTGCAGCAACATGTTTAATTATGTCTGGAATATTGTACAATATTCTAGAATATATATATATATATATATATATATATATATATATATATATATATATAATATTACTGTAATTATTATATGAAAAAGACTTTGGACTGGGGACGCCCCCAAATTTAAAAAAAAAATTGTGGGGGATGGAATAGTGGATAAAATTTTCACTGGATACGAGGGGATAGGCCTATATATAGGATTACATTTTTTACCCTTGCAGTTCAGTTAACTGTCAAAGGTTGGATTCGCTCAGCTTTTTGGGAATAAATTGATCACGATTTAGGACAAAGGGTTTTTCTTTTGTTTGAGTTTTGGAGATTTCGGATATAATGTTTAGCTTTTATACTAAAATCTGGTAACAACATTTTACGACTCTGATTTTTGTTTGTTATATTTTGCTGTCAAATTTCGCTTTAAATTTAGAACACGAACGGTAATTACTATTATTATTAATATTATTATGTCGTGTTCCTCATTCAATTCATTGTTTTATTTCTTATTTACTTTACTACTTTCCTCTTATTGCTTTTTCTTCACTTTACACTCGCTTCACTTTACAACCACGGGCAAACGGGTAGCCATGGCCGGCATTATGATTTCGAACAACAAGCAAAGGGACCGGGTATAATTATACACTATACAGTATTCTTTCTGTTTACTGACTTTTTATTTTACCGAAACAATTTAGACAAACGGGGTAATGCGAGGGCGGAATTAGCGTTAACATTTAATAGCGGAGAGAGACATAATTCATATTTTAAATAAACAATAACATTCTAATACGAAAAACCACCTAACCAGGTTACATCCCGCCCAAAGACTGAATTGCCAAAATTGGGCATTTTACTCAGCCTCCAGCTTCGGCACATCTCGGATGTTGCCAATTTGTATTTTTATATTTTTATATTTTTTAATTTCAAAAACATTATCAATTTCTTATTTACATACAAACCATAATTAAATTTCTTATTAAACATCATTTTCTTCTTTATTAAACAAAACATTATTAAATTCTTATTAGACATGATTATCTTTACTAAAAAACCCAATACACTACACTCGCATCACCCCCTTGAAAATAAGTTTTCATTTGGAAAACTTATTTATTTCATTTATTTTCTTTTAACAAATTTATTTATTTACACAAATTTATTTATTTTTTCAGTTTTTTTTTGTTTTTCCTTTAACAATTTCAAAGTTAGAGGACAAGAAATCATTTTAATGACAAATTCCACACATTAGATATTTTGTATCATTTCATAAAATCGAAAAAATTAAAATTTTCACGTTTGCATAAAATAACATTTCACACTAATAATGAAGTGTCTTGGGGCCGTTGAAAAATGTTAACGGAGATCTAGTTTCTGAAACCAAGGAAATGGCTACCTTGCTAAACGAATTTTTTACGTCAGTTTTACTTTAGAAGATGTAACGAATATCCCTACGATCATAGACATAATACCTTTTGATAATGGTAATACTTTGGATAATATTGTGGTTAATGATGGGAAGGTAATGCGCTATATTGATAAAATGAAAATGCATAAATCACCTGGGCCCGATTCCATATATCCCATACAATTAAAAGAATTAAAAGATAGCATTGTTGTGCCGCTAACAAAGATTTTTAATGCGTCTATTTCTAAGGTGTGCGTACCAGATAATTTCAAGTTAGCAAACGTAACACCTATCTCTAAGAAAGGCGATAAAGGGACGGCAGGAAATTATAGGCCAATCAGTTTAACGTCTGTTGCAGGTAAGCTACTGGGATCAATAATTAGGGATCGTATAGTCGAACATTTAGAATTGCATAACTTAGAAAAACGCAGCACGGTTTTAGGCGAAACAAATCTTGCTTAACTAGAATTTTTTCAAAGCGTGGTTGACGTTTACGATAGTCACCGGGCGGTTGATATAGTGTATTTAGATTGTCAAAAAGCGTTTGACACCGTACCGTACAAAAGACTCATTGAAAAAAACTAAGGCTCATGGAATCAGGGGTGTAGTAATAAATTGGATAGAAGAGTGGTTGCGAGGTAGGAAACAGAGGTTGGTCGTTGATGGAGCGGAGTCGTGTTGGGCTAATGTAGCGAGTGGCGTTCCTCAGGGTTCTGTATTGGGCCCCTTGCTTTTTCTTATATATATTAACGATTTAGATGTCGGCCTAGTCAGTACAGTTTCAAAGTTTGCAGATGACACAAAGCTGGGTGGTAGGGCGACTAATGACGAAGATAGAGGTAAAATCCAGGAAGATCTGAATAAAATCGTTGATTGGTCAGTCACATGGCAAATGAGATTTAACGTCGATAAGTGCAAAATTTTACATATAGGTTCGCGTAACGGTAATTTTGCGCATAGTATGTCAGGGAAGGAGTTAACAAGCGTAGAGCAGGAAAAAGATTTAGGAGTTATAGTCACTGGTGATTTAAAAGTAGCGAAACAAAGTACAGCAGCGGTCAATAAAGAGAATAAAGTGTTAGGTTTTATAGCTCGGAATTTTGAGTACAAATCGCGCGATATTATAGTTCCTCTTTATAAATCATTAGTTAGACCCCATTTGGAGTACGAGATTCAATTTTGGAATCCGCATATGCGAAAAGATATAGACAAACTCGAAAGAGTTCAAAGACGAGCAACTAAGATGATTCCGTCGCTTAGGTCAAAGTCGTACGAGGATAGGCTTAAGGAGTTAAAATTGACTACACTCGAGACTAGGAGGCTAAGGGGTGATCTAATCCAGGTTTTCAAAATTATGAATGGGTTCGATAACGTAGACAGAGATAGCTTTTCGAAATATCTCAATATAATAGGACTAGAAATAACGGGTTGTAAGTTGACAAGTAGAGGTTCGAGACAGCAGTTGCCAAAACTTTTTACGCATAGAATAGTAATAGCTGGAATAGTTTGTCGGTAGAAGTAATTAGTAGCACGTCTATAAACATGTTTAAAAATCGATTAGACGCCTATGTTGATAGATTGGGTATAGTTTAAGGTAGTAAAATTAAGGCTTGTGGTTCGGAACCCACGTAAAATTGTAGGTCCCCTCCGCCACCACGGAGGACATGCACAATACACAATTACGAACACAGTTAGGTTAGACCAGCCAGGAGTGGATCTTAGGGTCTTTGTTGGTCTGAAACATTATAACATTATACCCTGTAACAAAGCTGTTACCTGAAAAATAAAGGATAATTTTCTTAACATTGGTTACAACAAATTTCAAGTTCACAATCTATTTCAGCGATTTCTCATCAAAGATCGCTTTACATTCGAAAAAAATATTCTTATAGTTACATAGTTACTATCAGGGCAACATAGAAATAGCAAGAAAATGTTTATAAAAAAAATACTG